>BSBK01013303.1:0-103813 GCA_027943335.1 Chamaecyparis obtusa
CATTTTTCTCAATAAGCAGTAGCTGCTTATTCCAGCCCCTCCTTTTTTTCAAAGCTTATTTTTAATTGTTAAGCAGTGGTTGCTCCACAAAAATAGGGATAGATTCCAAATTATCCTTTTCCCATGATTAAAAAAATGGTATGGGAACACTCCAGCTGCTTAAATTTAATCACAAATTATACTTAAGCAGCCGCATGGGGACATGGGGTAAGACTTTTCAAATCAGTTGTACTTTCTATAAAGTAATGCTTTTTCTAACATGGATACATATTTTGTTTTATTTTTTAAATTAAATTTGGGTTATCAAGCTATTTTTTGGTTTTTCTTAGCTCTAGGACTTTTCAAATCACCAAAATTTCAATGATTTTTCCTTGTCATGTACTTTCTATAAAGTAATGCTTTTTCTAAAATGGATACATATTTTGCTTATTTTTTACATATATTAGTCCAATGAATATCTCTTTATGTTTTATCTTATAACGTATTTGATTTTGCTTATTTTTTACATATATTAGTCCAATGAATATCTCTTTATGTTTTATCTTATAACGTATTTGATGTAGATTCCTAATTATGTCTTTCAATATGTAGTTTCAAAGTAGTCATAGTATTTTTATGGCTCTATACTATTGGAAAGTTGGCTATACTAATGTATATGACTTAATATAGTGTTGTCATTATGGAAACAAAGTCATATAGTAGTTTGGAGTCAGCGCACCTTGATGAGAAGATCTGAAATCGGTTAAGTGTTGAAGACTCGATAGTGTATAGAGTTCCTGCAGCTCAAAGCATCAGCACACGTGCGTACGGTAGAATTATGGTGTGCACCCTGGAAGTTAAGTTGGTTGGACTACATTCATGCTTAGTCTATGAGTGCATGATCAGATATGCAAGTATGAGAAAGATACAGACAATTGAAGTTGCACAACCAATGTGTGCCAGTGAAGAATAGAGTAAGCAGCCGACTGATATCATTTTGAGTTGTGACTATATTCTAATGATGTAAAGGATATGCGCCTATTGTAATTAGGTTCCCAACATGTATATATGTTTGATTGTAAACATGCTTAAGCCAATTCATTTGGAAGCGTTGTATGTAATAGGTTTAAGGGCCGACCTAGTTGTTTATTTTGTATGCGCATATAAATATAAGATGCGCCCCTTGTAATTAGTATGGAAGTGAAGATAGAGTTGGGATAAGTAGAGTAGAAGTGTGCAAAGAGACAATAAGATGTATTAGACCTTTACAAGAGGTCAAAGCATCAGCGCATCAAAGGAACTAATATGACAAACAGTGTCACAGTGACAGTTCCTCCAACAGATATAGTGTGTATCTGAGATCAGAAGGTTGCAACCTTCACTACTTTAGCAGTGAGCTCTAGGAAAGTGCATCCACTCCCCTAAAAGGGACTATTTTAAAAGACTCCTAACAAGGTCTGACCCTTGACAAGGTCTACTATACTTAATACATTGTAAAGCAACTCCTAACAGGGTTAAGGATCTTCTAACAAGGATCATAAAACACTAGTACAGAATATTAGTGGGTGTCAATTCCCACTAGGGTTTTTACCTATTTGGGTTTCCCTGTAACCATATTGTTGTTATGTGTTGATTTCATGCTTCATGTTTATGTGGATGTTCATTTCAGTACTTAAGCATTTGAGTTTAGTTTAAAGATTAAGTAAAAAGATAAAATACAGTGAACACTGATTCACCCCCCCCCCCCCCCCGCCCCTCTCAGTGTTCCCATTCCTAACAATTGGTATCAGAGCTCTAGTCCTGAGAAAAGAAGTTTAATCACTTGAGGAGATCATAGACAAAGTAGAAATGAAACATCTGAAAAGAAATCTTGAAGCCACTCTTGAAGACCTGGACAAATCTAAAGAGAAATTGAAGAACTAAAAGAAAACATTAGTGATGCTCAATTAGTTATCAAAAAGCTAAGAAGGGGTATGAAAGAATGTTCCACCAGTGATTTGGGGATAATGGTCAAAAAGTTGAATGAAAAAAATGCATCCTTAAAAGAACAGCTTGAAGAATTTGATGATAAACTGATTAACAATCAGGAATTCTACAATGAACGGGTCAAAGAAAACCTTCAACTCATTGAGGAATTAAGGCAAGCAAACATGGAAATCTTGGAGCTAAGGAACAACAAAGAAAGCTTGAAGTCTGAATTAAAAGAATCAAATAATCACATTGATAAATTACACACAAGCTCTAATCTGCTAGAATCTCAGCTATATGCAAGAAGAGCTAAAGGAGATACTAGCTGCATTGGATGCAATGAAGCACAAAATCAGATTGACAACATGCAAGCAAGAAAGGATACACAAAAAGACTCTATTGATACTGTAATCACCTAAAAATAGTCAAAGATCAAATCAAAGCAAATCAAGTCAAATCAAGGATATAGTTGAATAAATGGAATCACATTGCATAATTAGCCAATCAGAACAAAAATGAAGTCTTAATTCGAGATCAATCAAAATGAGAGCATTTTAATCAAGTGTAATCAAATCAAAATACAATTAAATCAATTAATTGTATAGTATTGGATTAAATCAAATTCAACCCATTCAAGGGGTGCATGGCTAAAATAAATCAATTAATAAATCTTAATTACTCTCAACAACCACAAAAGAGAGGAAAATCAATCAACCAATGAGATTTAAGGAAAGGCATCCACATGGATCAAGCCAAATTCAATTTCAATCACTCAAAGTGAAAGAGAATCTTGTCCATTGATCTTGTCTACTCATCCAAGCATTGAGGACACAAACTTTGCATTATCTTCAAAGGGTGGAACCAAAGACTCAACCAAGGTTTAATCATGATCAACTACACTACACCCCCTACCATTGGGAAAATCTATAAAAGGAAGACCAATTACTTCATAATTATCAACCACACATTTGAGAACTGCATTGAACCTCTTGCTATTTGAGTTTAGAAAGGCATTTGAGAGCTTAATTAGTATTTATTTGATATAATTGTTAGTGTTAACTTTTTTATCATATCATTCTCATTCTAGGACTGTCATTAATGGAAGCTTGCTGAGAGCTTTGCATTAACATTCTTAGTTAGAGAGCCATAGGATGCTCAATTAATCTTTAAATTGCTAAATAATTTTCTCTATTGTGCTTTGTAGTTTATTTAGTTACTATTTTCATTTATTGATTAACCTTAATTCTATGAAGACACTTTCCTTAGTGTACAAAATGGCACCCACCGTGGGGCTCTAAGCCTCAATTCATCATTTTCATCATATATTGTATGCTTGTATTTTCACTTTTCTATAGAAAATAGGTGAAGTCACGCGTATAGATGATTCAGTCACGCCTACAGTCATTCTGATGACTTTTACAATCATTGTCTTGACGCCTACTAGCTAATAACTCATGCCTTGTCGATAACTTCTCTTCGGTCTTAAATTCTTGCTAGTCGCCTGCGAGATGGATGCTCACGCTTGTGAGATAAATTGTTTAGCCTTTGTGTGTAAGTCATGCCTACAACTTAAGAAGTGTCGTGGAGTCACCATCCATTATTGCTTATGAATGACCTTTGCTACGCAATTTACTGAAATAGTCACGATTATTATCTACTATTTTACGCCTAGTATTGTTAAATTGTCACTTCAGATAAATCATTTTACGCAATTTTCAATACTCTTTACGCTTAGCAATAAATTCTTTATGCCTGATTAACTTTCATTGTCACCTGTTTCATTAGAAAGTGACGTTTACTATCATTAAATTTAAGCCCGATTAACTTTTTGTGTCACTGGAAAGTGACGCTTACTATCATTAAAGTTACACCTGCTAACAATTTGATCACGCGTTTTAGCTGGACAATGTCGCTTGTTGTTTGTTGTCTTAATTTGCTATCAGATTGATCAATTCAATTATCTAACTCTTTGTTTGTATGTTTTGATTGTAAATGAGCAGGCACAGAAAGGTCCAAAACCTAGAAAGTAGGTTTAATCAAGAAGAAAAGGTGTTAGCTAAAAGGATCAAGAAGGAAAACATTGCACACATCAAGGTTGTTCTTGAGACAACATAAGAGGAAGAAAATCAGGTATACCAAAACTATCTTGCAATTACTGAAGCTTATAAATCAAAATTTGTATCTCTCAATTGGATTTTTAGTCCCTTAGTTTGAGTTTTTCCTTAAAAAATTGCAAATAAGGTGCTTAAGGTTCATACATAATTCTTTGCTTCATTAATTTTGATTTGGTTTCCCCTCATTGTGTTTGTTGGTGTTGACTAACTTTTTGGTGGATAAGCACACTTGGAAGGAGCTATTGCCAAGGTAAGGATACAAACAATGAAATCACTCAAAAATGCCCCTAACTTCGGTTAGCTACAAGGACAAGGTAAGCCTCAACTAGTCAATATTTTCTCTTAACTTGTGGCATTGGTGCATTTCAAAAATCTAGTAATTAAGAAGGATTAAGGAATCAAACACTTAAAAAATCAAAGCCCCTTGTTTGTGGAAGAGAGTAGAAATACTCGAATCCCTATAGTTAGTGGGTGAATCAATTGAACATTGCTAATTGTGTTTGGGAACTAAAGGAAAAGTTAGGGTTATTCTCTTCACCTTTTGGTGAACCAAATTCCCAAAAGCTTGACCTTAATTCCATTTTCCTTGCTTTGAAATGAACATGCTAGAACATTAGTGGGTTCGCCTCCCAAGTTTTCCTTAACAAGGCCAGTGAGAGGGACAACCCAAAGTGGGATACGCTTGCTTTTGCTAGGAGAATCCAACCCACTATAAAATGAAATGCATGCATCCTTAATGGGGTGTATGACAAAAGGATTTTAAATTTTTCGGACTTCCTCTAGTAGTCCTTTTGGATTGTGCCAAATCATACTTTTGTGCGTGTGGGAAGCCCCTTAACATACTTGGGGGATGAAAGTTTAAATTCCATTTTGAATGGAATCCATACTAATCCTTGATAAATTAGCAAGCCTACCTCATTAGAGCCATTTAAAAGCCAAATTTGACCTAAGGTAGATTGCTTGGAAGAATTTCTTGTGATAATTGATAAAATCATTGTGTTGTGCTTGAAGATCTTTGATTACAAAAAGAAAACATTCATTAAGATCCAAAAATCAATTAACAAAAAAAATTCAAAAGAATATTCTATTCACAAGAATTCAAGAAATGGAAAAAGAAATGGAAACATTATCCAACCAATTCTCATTAAGAACATTGTTTCCTTACCTCTATGATCAAGAAAAACATTATGAACATCATATCTTTGATAATTGAAAATTTGATCAAAAAGAATATCATGAAGACCCTATATTTGATCAAGAATATCCTAATGATAAACCAATATTTGATGAAGAACCTATTTCAAAATATCAAGAGAATCTCATCTTTGATCAAGGAAATCAAGAAGAATTAGTCCCATCTAAACAATATTCATCATATGACAACTCTTTGAGAAACACAAATACATCCAAATATCCTTGGGATAGATCATTTATTCCTTTGGAATTTCATACGAATCAGCTTTGGAAAAACTCCTTGAAAATGATCTCATCATGTTACCTCAAATCACTTCATGTGGTTTTATATTTTTGAGCAACTATTGTGCATATCATAGACATAATGAACATGAAACGAAGCATAAAATCCAAATCTTATGATGATGACTTAATTGAAATTGAAAATCCTAATGAATCATCTAATGAAGATAGTACTCCTCGAGCAAGATCAAACTTATGAACACATGTCTAGTAGTGGTCCTCTTATAGCTTTCACCTATTCCACCATTCCTCCATTTAATATAGAAGCAAAGCTATCCAATATTCCTCCATCAAACAAAGATCCAAACAGTTTTCATAATGGCTATGTATACCCTCAAGGGCTACCTCTAAAAGAGATCCAAGCTAACCTACATCTTGCTACAAAGTTATTCCATGATTCAAAGGTTATAGACCCCAAGCCTTCATATGCTACAATGCCTATTGTACCTATTTCAAATGAACATCCATCATCCCTTGAAGAATCCCTCGTGCAGATTCACAATCCTACATTTTCCTTAGAAGTGGCTCCATGTCAAGAGACTAATCAAAATTGCAAAGAAACAAGTCTTATTAAGGATCAAGATCAACATAATATCCCTTCTTATCCTATAGTTGACCAAAGTCCCATATCCCAAGAGTCCCATGAGAAACCTTTTTACCCTTCCATTTCTTTCAAGAAGATATACTTACATATCAAATGCCCCATATTCCTTTACCTCTTATATCATATCCATCTCCTAAGCAAGATCAAAATATTCCTTCCATCTCTAATGAACTTATTGAAAATGAAAAGAAAAGTATTCTTCCCAGATATCAAAAGATCCTTGTCAAGATCAAAGTACCCCAACATCCACTTTTCATAAGCCTCCATATCTATCTCAAGATTTAATTGCTTCTATCAAATTCGCTCCTATCAAAGCTACATATAAGCCTATTGGTACAAAGATAAATCTGAAAGACGAAAGCCTTGGCCATGCAACTCAAAATAAAGATTTTGATATCCCTCCCACATCCCATTTACCTCCATTTGTGCATAAGCATCATCCTTCTACATTTTCCAAATCCATCCTTGGTCCCTATATCCCAAAGTTGAAACCTTCATATCTTCCATCCATATTGGGCCCTTACATTTCTCCATCAACCTTTCCTACCATCCCTATCCCACAATCCACTTACCCTATACCCTATCAAGATCAAAAAAGACATATGTACTTGAAAAACCAAGCACCCATCCATGTCAATCCTCCATATGAACCATTCATATCAACCTTGTTCATCCACCAATCCCTAGTCCTTTGGAAGAAATTTGAATGCGCAACATAAAAATTAGAAATACAAGAATCCACTTATGTATGGAGATCAACATGTCCAATCTAATCGACATGTGAATGCAAGAAAAAAATATATTCAAAAGACCACAAAGGACCATCAAGAAAAAAGAAAAATCAAAGAAAATGTGGGTTCCTAAATCCCTCATTGAGGAAATGCATTCTAAAGCATCCAAAAGGAAAGAAAAATCAAAGAAAGTGTGGATTCCCAAGTCACTTTTGAAGGACTTACACACAAAAGAGAACTCAAAGTTTACATTTGAGCTTCCAAAGGCTTCCACTCCACATTCTTCCAAACACATTCCATCTCATCCATCCATTTTGAGTCCTTGTGTCCCAAGATCTGTATCCTCTACTACATCAAAATCCCAAGCTATTTCATCCATTTTTCCTCCATTATTCCACTACCCTTAAAGGTGTGTATCAATGTTGATCTTGATAATACTTCTTATCCTCCTATTCATTATTCTTCCATTCTCTTTTTCATGCCCACACATGGAAAGATTTATTATCCTCTCATTCATTATCCTTCTATTTCCATTATCCAATCCATTGCATAAAGCTTTAGCCACCCTCTACCTTATCCACCATATCACCTTTCCATCACCATATCAACATCTTTGAGCATACCTTTCAACAACCTTGGAACATCATATCATACCTTTTCAAGAATATCCAAAGAGCATGAGGCTTGAGTCCCTCCAAAAGAGAAAAAAAAAGGGGGGGGGGGGGAAGAAAAAGAAAAGAAAAGAAATCATCCTATGGTGAAAACCACTTATTGTGGCATCTTGTACAAATACCATGATGAAAACCTGGCAAACAGGTGTCATGTGTAATTCCTCTCTCTTGCACTCTAAACTTGGGGGCAAGTTCCGTCCATCATATCCTTCATCCTTCTACCATTTATCTCACTTACATTCGTACTTCATTTTTCACCTTTGATCTTGACAAGGTTGAACATATCTATGAGCATTAAGTATCTTGACATGAGTTATCCTATCCATCAACCTATTCACTTGTTGCGTTCACACTACCTTATCATGATCTTGCTTATCTTAAAGCCACCTTTCTTATTCCTAAGAAGCCTTCCCATAATCTCAAACCATTCACTCATAGCCTTCACCACCCCTTTATCATGATTGTATGATCCTATCCACATTGATCCCTTAATCTTGATCCAAATGAAAAATAAATGAAATGGAAAAATGTTATAAAAAGTCTCTTGATATGTCCATTCCTTTGGACCATTGTCATGACACCAGGTCATTGTTCCATATGCTATCCAGCACCACATCATGGCCTGTATTGAGATATTGTTTTTCCCTAGCTTGGATAATCTTGAGGAGATGGTCTTATGGGTATCATTCACTTGCTTCATCCATCATTGCCTATTCATTGGTGAATCATCAGTTTGCAAATCCATCTTTCATGTCCTATATCTTGCTAGACATTGGGGGAAATTCAATGTGATCTTGCTTGAGAACTAGTGATCTCTAAAAATAAAATCTAAAAAGGTGAAAATGTTCCTCAAATAATCCAAAAACATAAAAAATTTCTAAAATCCAAAAACATAAAAAATCTTTAAAATTCAAAAACATTGAAAATCTCTAAAAATCCCAAAAAAAAATGAAAATCTTTTAAAAAATCTAAGAAAATTGCAAATCTTAAGTAAACACTCAAAAGTTGCATTGCCCAACAAAACACTATCTTTTCCAAATCAAACTGGGGGAACCAACCCAAGTTCAATGAGCTAAACATCCAAATACTTGATCTAAACAAAAACATTTGATAAATCAAATCTAAATCTAAAAAACTTAAACAAATGAGATCAAACTCTAAAAGGCTTAAAACATAACTAAGGATCAAAGTGGATGAAGTTTTTGAAATATGGATCTACAAACAAAAGAAAAAATGTTCAAAGTATTACTAAATTTTTGGAATCATGTCTTTTTAGCAAATCGATAATGTTTGACTAGATGAGAGATGATGAAGACATGATATTTTCTTGATTACTACTTGAGTGCTTGTCAGGTTGATTCATAGCAGTATGTGAATCCATCTAATGACATGATCATCAAATAATCATCGAGGACATTTGTATATGAAAGGGATCAATTCTTTGTTTATGTACTTGCAATTGTTAAAATCTGAGGAAAGAGGTATTCATATCATCATGGTTGAACCAGTGAGGGTTGTACCAATTTCATGTTCCAAAAGCTCGATGATGAAAATAAGCTTCCAAATTCTGAATAATGACAGTTAGCTGCATACATCTTAGATTAAATGCATTTAATGTATTTGCCTTTCTTAGCTCAAAAACTAATTTGCAAGAAGAAATCTCAAGGGGGTAGAGTTGTCATCATCAAAAGACCAAATCAAGATACATCAAATGATCAATGATATCATCAATGGTACATCATCAAATGTATTGAAATATACATCATCAAAAGTTCCATCAATATATAATCAAAGTCTTGATCAACATCATTAATGTCTGAAATATCCATCATCAAACATCCTTCTCAATCTAATCATCAAAGCTACATCAATATCAGAAAGATACACTGTCAAAAAGTAAATGTTTGATCCATCAAATGATTCATGCTACATCAAGGATATAATCATTATTCAATCATGTTGATCAACTAGGGGCAACCTAATCTTATTCATTATCTTCTCTTCTATCAATCCTATTTTCCATCATGAGAACATCCAATCAACTCCATATCATTAAAACATCTAACTATGTATCAAAAATCAATCAGTCAAATCATCCAAGTGATCATCTAACATCAATCAAGTTATCCTATGATCCATTTTCTCATCTTAAGCACATCAAATCTCCTAACTCTATATCGTGAGGAAGAAAATCATTGTTTTGTATCTCTAGATCTTGAGAGTGAAATATCAACCCATCAACTTGTCCTATCAGATTGACATCAACATCAACCAAGTGATTCTGAATGACATCAAACGATACCAAACCATCATTAACTTATCTGGAGCATCAACATCTTATCAATCAAATCTTCTCATCAAATTCTCTCATGATCGGGGCATTTTCAAATTTCTATATCGGGAAACAAATCAAAATTTCCCAATCTTAACCAAATCATCCAAATCATTTCGATTCATTTCCCGAGGGGGGCATACCATTAGAGAATCAGATCAACATCAGTAGTAGCATCATCGAAAGTAAAGAGACTAATCATCAAACCAAAGTGAAAGCTTTTATCAAAATTTTTTTTGTAATCAAACGAATGGGGCATCACATCAGGATCAATCATCATAACCACATCAATTGAGAGTTTCATATCGATCATATCTACATCAATCTCATGTTAGGAATCAAAATATTGACCATCAAAAGACCATCCAACAAACATCATAGATCGAGCATCATTGAATCAGGACCTATCATTAAGCCAGATCAAAGTATTCTTTGAATCGACATGCTTCGCACGTCAACTCAAAGAGGAGCATTTGTAATCACCTAAAAATGGACAAAGATCAAATCAAATAAAATCAAGTCAAATCAAGGATATAGTTGAATAAATGGAATCACATTGCATAATTAGCCAATCAAAATGAAAATCAAGTCTTAATTTGAGATCAATCAAAATTGAGAGCATTTTAATCAAGTGTAATCAAATCAAAATACAATTAAATCAATTAATTGTATAGTATTGGATTAAATCAAATTCAACCCATTCAAGGGGTACATGGCCTAAATAAATCAATTAATAAATCTTAATTACTCTCAACAACCACAAAAGAGAGGAGAATCAATCAACCAATGAGATTTAAGGAAAGCATCCACATGGATCAAGCCAAATTCAATTTCAATCACTCAAAGTGAAAGAGAATCTTGTCCATTGATCTTGTCTACTCATCCCAAGCATTGAGGACACAAACTTTGCATTATCTTCAAAGGGTGGAACCAAAGACTCAACCAAGGTTTAATCATGATCAACTACACTACACCCCCTACCATTGGGAAAATCTATAAAAGGAAGACCAATTACTTCATAATTATCACCCACACATTTGAGAACTACATTGAACCTCTTGCTATTTGAGTTTAGAAAGGCATTTGAGAGCTTAATTAGTATTTATTTGATATAATTGTTAGTGTTAACTTTTTTATCATATCATTCTCATTCTAGGACTGTCATTAATGGAAGCTTGCTGAGAGCTTTGCATTAACATTCTTAGTTAGAGAGCCATAGGATGCTCAATTAATCTTTAAATTGCTAAATAATTTTCTCTATTGTGCTTTGTGGTTTATTTAGTTACTATTTTCATTTATTGATTAACCTTAATTCTATGAAGACACTTTCCTTAGTGTACAAATACTAATAAGACTAAAGATCAAACCAAAGATAATGGTGAACCACCTAAGAATGAGTGCAAGCTTGTAGACCACACTTGTTTTTCATGTAATAAGCATGGACACATAGGGAGGAACTGTACAGAGGTAAGGACCTTTTAATGGTTACTGTTATTCATGCAATAAATTTGGTCATAGAGCTATGAATTGCAAGACTAGTAAAAAGAACAGGATTTAACATGATTAGAGAAATCAGAATCAGACAAATATAAGAAGTTCTTAGAATGTTACATGTCAGATATGTAATTATAATGGTCACTCAGCTAGACAATGTAAAATGGTGACTCATGTCAATGCACCAAGGAATATAAGGCCTCCATTCATTTGTCACTCTTGTAGCAAGGCTGGACACATCTCAATGTTCTGTAGATCAAGGATGCAAGGTTAGGAAAGCCATAAAAAGACCGAAGAACTTGTATTGGATCCTGAAGGAGAAGTCAAGTTTGTGAAAGCCTCAGAGGATGCGAGCATGATTTGGTCAAAAGCTAAGAAGGACAAGGTTGATGAATATGTATTGGATGCATCCATAGTGGACACACCCTCTACATCTGGATAAATGGCCCTCATGGTCATAGGGGGAGCTAATTTAGCTCTAGACCCCTGTGTGGCTGGTATACTCACTCTCTGAGTATGTGCCTTTGAACTTAAGCTTCTGGAGAATAAAGGAACCTTCATGCAAGAGTGCACATACTGATTATTCATAGAACAAAAGTTGGGAATTTTTAAGTGACAACCTGGCTTACACGACAAGCATTAATGGTGGAATTTTCACTTTAAGTACATAGAAAGCTTTTTGATTACTCATTTCATTCAAATTAAGAGCGATTGGAGAGAAAAAAGAGCTTTAGAAGTTATTGTGAAGACTTGTAGATTGATCTATCAATGATTAGCAATACATTTGATCGGTTGCAGAAACCCTAGTTCATTGTGTCGATTCAGAAGTCTTCAAATTATCTTAGAGAACATTTGGAAAGCGATAAAACAAGTAAGTGATGGCCACTCCCATAGTATTTGATGTTGTAGAAAAGAAAAGATATGTGTTTAAGAAGCATCCATTTAAGTCTACCCTAGATGATTTAAAGGGAGCATTCTCCCACATGCCTATGGCGTTATGCATGTCGAGGACATTAGGGCATACATTTATTGTAAGAAGGCACCAGTAGGATTGTACAAATTAAGGGCACACATGGAAACCATGTTAAAATCAGACAAAACCTTCTTGGATGAATATGCGAAGTGGAATGATCACCCTATAGTGGAGTATACTACGACATATGAGTTCTATGAGACATAATGGATTAAAATACTTCTGAGCAGAATTCATGATGACCTACTTTGGATAGGTGATGTGCCAGTAAGAATCACTAGTGACCTAATATATGAGATGACATGCCTATCTAAGAATGGCGTCATCCTTCTTGCGGGAAAGGATGTCAGGAAAATTGTTGCGCAAACATGTAAGTCAAGGAGTGATAGGCGCGGGATGACAATTGAGCCTATTGAGCAAGCTGACATCAAATTGATGTCCATGATACTTGGATACAAGTTTCAACACACCAGCAGGGTGAATAGTGTGTTTGCAGCCACAATTCTAGTAGCCATTAGACTTGTGAAGGAAGATGGAGAGTTCAATCTGTGTGAGATCTTGCGCACATAGTTGATTGATAACATCAAGGCAATCAAGCATGATAATACCAAGATATTCAGGTTTGGGTCTTTGATCATTTACATTTACCTTCATATAGTTGGGAAAGTATCAGATTTGTATTTGGACAAGTCCATTCCAACCATGCCACATATATCTTACAAGGCATCCACTGAGAGTACATTGAGAGATTACATAACATTAGAGTTGAAGACCTTCAGGGCCAAGATGTAAATGAGGTACAAAATTGTAGAAAACATTATTGAGAAATACAAGGATACCATTTGTTTTATGGTTGAAACAGATACAACATGCATGGAGGTAATTATACCTAGAACAAAGTGGATTCATCCACTCAGATATGAAGTAGATGAATAAGTTTTAGAAGCATATGCTCAAGTATTGCTTTTAGCTCCTACTGACGCTAATGAGCCAAGATGGGGAACTAATGAGGAGAAGACAAGAGAAATAGATGGAAAAATAAACAACGCAACAACAAAAAGAAAGGTTGCTAAAGTCACATTAGAGATCTTGAGAATACATGGAGTGTCTCAAGCAGATCTAGACAAAGCAAGAGAAAAAAAGATTGCTTTGGAATTAGAGAGTGTAGATGTAGAAAAGACAAAATCAGATGATCCCAAGTTGAAGAAGGTGAAGATAGAAAAATTTGATGAACATAAGGGTAAAACTGATGTTACTCCTTCTGCGCCCAAGGAAACCATTGACCTTACTGCTCCTCCTGAGTATAAGGTAATGCCAAAGAGGAAGAAAGAGACCAGCAATAGTCATCCATCCTCAAGAGTTACAAGGAACAAGAAGAACTCACAAGCACCTCCTGAAGTAAGCTTCAAACCTAGCCTCAGTGTGCTAAGTGCAAGAATAGTTGATGAAGGAAGAATTGATCAAGTAGAAATTTTTTATGAAAAATATAGTGAAATAGACAAATCTGAGATTCATGGTATGTTAGTCAAACACATGTTGAAGTTCAAGAAGATAGTCTTGGAACTTAAGACCACGATCCCTGATAATGTATGGAATATCCTAGAATTCCAAAAGAGACAAGCCATTGAAGAGGATTTAAGAATCAGGGAAAAGATCTTAGATGAAACCCTTCCTGTATGCAAGCTAGAAGAGAAGAAGTTGTTGTTAGATCTAGTGAAGCCTCACCTCATAACCAAGACAAGAACATTGAATATAATGGATAAAAACTATGAATTAGTTGCCAAAGAAATAGAGAAAGCCTTTGAGAAGGTCTTTATGAACAGGAACATGTATCCACCTACTGGGCCCAAAGCACAAGTATCCATAAAGGAATTCAAGATGGTAGAGCCCACTAATGCATCAATAACAAGTCCTTAGGATTCAGCACCTACAGTGGAAACACAATCAGAGGCATATAAGTATGCACCCATGACATAATCACTCAAGGACAACACCATTATCATTGATAATATAGAGATAGCCATGAAGGCCATTGACACTGAGTTGGATAAGTTTGAAGAAGCTTTTGTGAGCACACATGAAGCTAAAATTTTATGTAGCAACACACCACCCACTTATCAAGAAGAAGTATTGATTGAAGATATTACAAATGAGAAAGAAGAAGAAAAGATGGAAGAAAAGAAAGAACAAGAAAAAGAAGAAGAAAAGAAAGAAACAGAAAAAGAAGAAGAGAATAATGAACCATCAGTTGAACTAGTGAAGGTAAAAAAAAGAAGTGATGGATAGCACTCCCATCACTCCCTCAGTAGCATTGTTGTCAAGTTTGACACCTGACACATCCAGTTTGGACTCATGGAGAGAAGAAGCATCCTAGCCATGGAAAAGTCCAAAGAAAAACAAGTGATGAGGAATCCACTCCTAGTAGAATTAGTAAACATTCTGAACAATTTGTTGCCAGAGGACAAGAAAGTGTCAAAGATACACAATGTTGATGATGTGAGCATAGTCATCTCACATTTTAAAAGTAATTTCTCAAGCCTTGAAGAATCTGCATCCCTAGTTGCAGAAGAAAAGTACATGAAGAAGAGATTGAGTGAATTAATGAGCAACTTTTCACTTGACCTAAACTCACTCAAGACTAGTCAAGCATCCTTAAAAGAGTTTGTGGATCAAGGAAGAAGAGTCATTGCAAAATGCATGGATCAGGATAAGCTTACTAATGCCCATTTCAAGAAAATAAAGGAGGCTGAAGCTATGATTGAGAAAGTCAAGAGTTTGATGAAAGACACATCCACATATGTAAACATGTGTAATAATGTATACCAAGGGAAAATAGATAAGATTGAGAAGGTAGAAAAAGAAATGTCAAATATTACGACAAGGAAAACACATCTTAGGAATGCTCTTGCGCCCTCATTAGATATACTCAAATTGAACATCAAGGACATAGATGCCACAATGGTAACATATTATCATGGTCCTAACACTGACTTGGAGAAGATGGAGAAGCTACAATATGCACTATGCACCCATCTCTAGATAGTAAACTCTTTGATCACATTTTGGAAGAAGGAGATCCAAAACCTAAAGATAGCATATCCAGATGTTTTCCCTCAGTGAGTATGTGTAGATACAATTTTTGAAACACCTTTGTCATTAATTTCAAAGGGGGAGTTGTGTGTAGAATATGGATCATAATATGTATAGGGAGATATAAGTGTATGTATAGAAGACAAAAAGTTTTTTGTATTAAGGACAGTTAGCAACTTGGCCATATTCCTTTGTTTCCATCAATGACAAAGGGGGAGATTATTGGAAAGTTGGCTATACTGATGTATATGACTTAATATAGTGTTTTCATTATGGCAAAAAAGTCATATAGTAGTTTGGAGTCAGCGCACTTGATGAGAAGATCAGAAATCGATTAAGTGTTGAAGACTAGACAGTGTATAGAGTTCCTGAAACTCAAAGCATCAACGCACATGTGTACAACAGAATTATGGTGTGAACCCTAGAATTTAAGTTGTTTGGAATATATTCATGCTTATTCTATGAGTGCATGATTAGATATGTAAGTATGAGAAAGATACAGCCAGTTGAAGTTGCACAGCCAGTGTGTGCTAGTGAAGAACATAGTAAGTAGCCGACTGTTATCATTTTGAGTTGCGACTATATTCTAATGATGTAAAGGATATGTGCCTATTGTAATTAGGTTGCTGACATGTATATATGTTTGATTGTAAACATGTTTAAGCCAGTTCATTTGGAAGCATTGTATGTAATAGGTTTAAGGGCCGACCTAGTTGTTTATTTTGTATGCCCATATAAATATAAGATGTGCCCATTGTAATTAGTATGGAAGTGAAGATAGAGTTGAGATAAGAAGAGAAGAAGTGTGAAGAGATAGTAAGATGTATTAGAGCTTTGCAAGATTTTAAAGCATTAGCGCATCAAAGGAACTGATCTGACAAGCAATGTCACAGTGACAGTTCATCTAGCAGATATAGTGTGTATCTGAGATCAGAAGGTTGCAACCTTCATTACTTGAGCAATGAGCTCTAGGATAGTGCATCCACTCCCCTAACAGGGACTATTATAAAATACTCCTAACAAGGTCTGACCCTTGACAAGGTTTACTGTACTTAATACATTGTAAAGCAACTCCTAACAGGGTTAAGGATTTTCTAACAAGGATCATAAAACACTAGTACAAAATATTAGTGGGTGTCAATTCCCACTGGGGTTTTTACCTATTTGGGTTTTCCCATAACCATATTGGTGTTATGTGTTGATTTCATGTTTCATGTTTATGTGGATGTTCATTTCAGTACTCAAGCATTTGAGTTTAGTTTAAAGATTAAGTAAAAAGATAAAATACAGTGAACACTGATTCACCGCGCCGCCCCCCCCCCCCCCCCCCCCCCCCCCCCCTTCCTCTCTTAGTGTTCCCATTCCTAACATATACATGGTTACTTTTGATGTCATTTCAAAATATTACCTTTATTTGCTTTTTATTTATACTTTTCAAACTGTACCAAACATACAAAATATATCCTAATTCAAATGGTTTCCATTGTGAAGATTAATTTTTTTTAATTTTTGACACCTTTACTTATATGCTAGATCTACAGGTCTACTAAAACATCTAGTCACTGCCTCAATCAGTAAGTTTATGCTTTCTCAATCTTCTTCTTCTTTCATTACAATTATTACCCATTCTTTTTGTAGATTATATCATTCTAAGGTGGATATCGTAATAAATACATAGAGTTTGATTTCAACTATTTAGTAACTCTTTTTTCATATTTATATTGAAGATTATTGCCCTTGCTTCATAGGAATGAATGTTATTTTGTGTTTCATTTATCACAAGAATGAATGTAATTTTATGTTGGCAACATTGTAATAAATACAAAGGGGTTTGATTTAGCCTATTCGTTAACTCTTTTTTCATATTTATATGGTAGATTGTTCTCAAAGTTAATATTATCATTTAGTTTCTATCAATATTATGAAATAAAACAGTTGCAAATTTGACATAGATCTAAACACATATAATTTTCAAGAAAACCTAATAACCTAAGGATTGTTATATCATTTTTAGGATTCTTCTACATATGATTAATGATCTACTTTTGGTGTTGTACAAAATATATCACCACGATTAATGATCTACTTTTGGCATTGTACAAAACATATCACTTAACTCCTATCGGCTCATTGTTGCACATACAAAAGTGAGAAAATGCTAGTTTAACCTATTAGGAAACTTTATTTTTAGTAGTGGAATTCGCTATAATCGATTAAATTAAATTAGATAAATCAATTAATCTATTACTAATGTTAGTATTTATCTTAGATAAAATTAAGATGAAGTTCTTTGCCTTTAACATATACGGGCCTTGTAATCAAGCTCTAAAAAAATAATTATGGACCTCACTATCAGCTATTTTCAACATTTGAAAGATAATTTGTTTGTTATTGGAGGAGATTTCAATGCAATCACCTCCCCAACTGAGAAGTTAGGAAGGAAAGGTTGGATGACTCAAAGTTAAAAAGATTTGTAATGTCAAATGAACTCCAAGATGTGCAATTTAAAAATGGAGTATTCACATGGACAAATAGAAGATTGGGGTTTTCAAATATTGCTGAAAAAATAGATAGATTTCTTTTTGGAGGTGACTGGATGGATTCGAATTGGATTTGTCAAGAAGAAATTTTCCCAATCACAGGGTTAGATCACTTTCCCATTTGTTTGAAGATTGTTGATGATGTTGCCCTAGAAAAAGCCCCTTTCTATTTTGAAAAAATGTGGCAACGTGAAAAGGGGTTTATGGACCTTATAGAACATTGGTGGAAGAATGCTCCTAGGTGATCTGGTAATGTGACTTTCCTCTTCTGTAAAAAGATTCAATTCTTAAAAGAAATTTTAAAAGTTTGGAATTGTGAAGTCTTTAAAAATATTTTTATGGACAAGTTTAAATTGGAGAGTGAAATGATTGACTTAAATGAAAAAATTATAAATGTGGGTATGGATAATGATGCCTTTAATCAAGAAAGGGAGTTAAAGGTGAAATAAAATGAGATTCTTAATAGGGAGGGAATTTATTGGTGTAAAAAATCTAGAGAATTATGGCTATGTGAAGGTGATAGAAATACTAAATTCTTCCACAACTTAGTTAAACGAAGAAGGTCTTTAAATAAAAATTTCTCTATCAAGGACAAACATGGTAATGTGTTGACTAAACCAACCAAGATTAATGAGGAAGCTATAAACTTTTTCTCCTCAATTTTCTCTCAAAATAGTGGAGTTTACACCGAAGACAATGATTTTTTAGAAGTTATTCCTAATGTGGTGTCAAGGGATCAAAATAGTATGTTGATGAAAGCCATCACTGAGAAAGAAGTAAAAACAACTTTGTTTAGTTTGGGGAGTAATAAAGCTCTGAGCCCTGATGGTTTTCCTACTCTATTTTTTCAAAAGGCTTGGCACATTGTGGGTAGAGAGTTGTGTGAAGTTGTTGAAGCTTCACGACAAAGGAGATTCCTCTTTAAGGATTTTAATAATAACTTCTTATCTTTGATCCCAAAGAAAGGAAAGAAAGAATCCTTTAATGACTTCTAGCCTATTGCCCTTTGCAACATTGTTTATAAAGTGATAGCTAAAGTGATAGCGAATGGGTTGAAACTTGTGCTGATATCGATCATCTCTGAGGAGAAAAGTGGTTTTACATTAGACAGATCTATCTATGAAGGAATAATAGTTGTGCATAAAGCTATATGTTCCTTAAAATTGGGAAAGGAGGCTAGAATGATGAGTAAATTGGACATTAAGAAAGATTGTGATAAAGTTAATAGGTGTTTCCTTATGTCAATATTTAAGTGTTTTGGTTTTGACAGTTGTTGGTGTGAGTGGGTGTTAAGTTGCATTTCTTCCCCTCACTTCTCCATTCTAATAATGACAACCCTCAAGGTTTCTTTGAAACCACTTCTGGCATTTGTCAAGGTGATCCTCTCTCACCTTTTTTGTTCATTATTCTTGTTGAAGCTCTTGGGAGATCTATCAAACAAAAAGGATGTTAGGGTTCTTGGAAGGGCGTCAAGGTAGCAAGAGGTATGGAGTCGGTGACTCATTTGCATTTTATTGATGATACTTATTTAATGGGGGAGGCTTCAGCAAGAGAAGCTAGATTTATTAAGGCATGCTTGGAGGCTTATAACAATGCTTTGAGACAATTTATAAATTGGGCAAAGTCTAAAATTTTATTCTTTAATACTTCCCTTCTAGTGAAACAACATGTACATAGAATTCTTGACATGAAAGCTGGAGTTCTTCCTAATAAATACTTGGTGATTCCATTGATTTAAGGAGTTTCTAAAGAAAACCTTTGGAAAGAATTAATTGATAGTTGTGTGAAGAAGATGGAAAGATGGAAAGGGAAATGGATCACATATACAGGACAAATTCTCATGTTGCAATCATTCATTTCTGCAATTTCTATTTTTTCTATGAGTTGTTTAAAGATCCCAATTAAAGTTTTGAGATATATTGAGGAGAGGATAGAAAGTTTTTCTATAATGGAGGACATGAGGAGGAAAAAATTCCTCTAGTGGTGTGGGATAATATTTTCAAGTCCAAAAAGAAAGGTGGTGTTGGCTTGCGTAAATGACATTTAATTAATAAGGCTCTAGGGGCCAAACTAGTATGGGAAATTTAATCCAATCTGTCTCATCTATGGGTGTGGATATTAAAGATGAAATACTTGGATTCAATTTTAGATAACCACATACTTAATATGCACAATCCTCTGAAGGGTTTTTCCATATGGAACTTTATCATAGAATGTAGGGCTATAGTATGTGATCATCTTTCTTGGCAGATTGGGGATGGACGTGAGGCATCTTTTTGGGATGATTCATGGAATAGGTGGTTGATACTCTTAGATAGAGATAAATTATAGAATTTGATTGTATTCATGAAAGATTTGTGGGGTGAGAAGGTTAGGGATTATATGGAGGTCTGAATAGGCCCAATGGGGGATTAGTGGTGTTGGAAGAATCTTGATACTATTGATCGTAGTGTGGATCAATGTGAGCTAATGAATGGTATTTTTGTAGAAAGATCACTAAATTTATATGATGATAAAGATACTATTATATGGTGTGCAGTTAAAAGTGGAATTTACTTAGCTAAATTGGGTTATCAATTGTTGGCTAGGGAAGAAGATATTGAGGATTGGACTTATAAGATTTGTTGGGATAAGGATTGTTTATAGAAGGCTCAAGATTTTTCTTGGTTAGAAACATAAATAAGTATGGTTTTGTGGGTCCTACTATGTGTTTGATGTGTAAACAAGCAATAGAGGATGTTGATTGTGCTTTCTTGTGAAATGTGAAATGGCTCAGAGATGTTGGGATATGGTAAGACTAAAATTGAACTTTATGGGACCGCTACCAAATTACTTATTGGACCTCTTTAAAGATTGGTCGACGCATTTTCAAAAATTTACCCTATCTAAATTATGGATTGTTTGCCTATCTTTGGTTATATGGGAATTGTGGAAAGAGAGAAACATGAGAGTTTTCCAGAATATTTTCAAATTAGTAGATCAAATTTTGTTAAGGATCAATGTGACGATAGAGGAGGTGATGAGTTTAGCGGTAAATTTTTTGAATTCATACTTAATTTTATCTTCTTGGGATAGGATAGTTCATAAGTCCTAGATTGGAATTAAAGTTAGATACATGGATGATGGTAGCACACCAACAATGGTGAAGACTTGTAGAAAAGATATTATTTGGATCCCACCAGAACTGGGGGGATAAAAATCAACTTTGATGGATGTTCTAAAGGGAATCTGGGTATCTTAGGTGTGGGTGCAATTGCTCGAAGCTTGAAGGGTGATATCTTGGTTGTGGCAGCAAAAAAGATCCAAATTGGGACTAATAATATGGCAGAAGTGCAAGCAACAATGCTAGCAGTCAAAGTAGGGTGTGTTTTGAGTATGGATAAAATCCATATAGAAGGGGATTCTAAAGTGATTATTTAAGCAATTAAAATGAATCATTCACATACATGGAAGATTCAAGGTGTGTTAAGGGAGGTGAGAATTATTTTAAACAAGTTTAAGATCTTCAAAATAAGTCATACGCTCAGAGAAGGGAATAAAGAAGCATACATAATTGCTAACTGGGTAATATCCTTTTAAAAGACTGATGAAATTGTGCTTGAAGATTATCGCAAGATTGATTTGGCTTAACTTAGTAATATTTTAGTCCATAAACAAGGAATGAGGATACATCAGTGAACAAGTTGGGAATGTTTTTTTATGTATATATTTATTTTTATCCCTTTGGAGGTAGAAAGGACGACTGACAAAAGTAGGGATTGAACTCATGACGTTTTATTACTGTTAGAATGGTTTTAGAATAATTGAGAGGGGGGTTAATCAATTATCCTTAGGTTAGATGTACCAATTAAACTTTTAAACACTTTAACCGACTTAGATCTATTAAAAAATCCACTCAGTCTCTATGGAATACAATTAGTAACATAAACTTGCAGTCCATTGTCCAAAAGTAATCAACTTGTAGACTATAAAGCTCTTAACAACATAGCACATCAAATATCATTCACACAAGTATGATACTAGGATTTAACGTGGAAACCCAATTTGGGAAAAACCACCAGTAACATGCTACCATATTTTCACTATTCTCAAGTGAGCTCTGTGAGGAGCCAACCCTGTTAAAGGTTACAATACACACTGTTAGGTGTGACCCTATTAGGAGTGGCCTTGTTAGAGGGCTTTAAAACATCCCATTAAAATGTCACCTTGATTAAAGGATTTATAAATGAGTGTTAGGTCAACCTTGATTAAAGGATTTAGACTGATAAAATGGTTAGAAAGTAACAGTAGGTTCTGATCTAAAATATACAACTCACTTTCAAAATACAAATCTAATAAGCTCATATGTTGATTTATTGATTGGCTTTCATTATCATCTCCATCTCTGATCTTCACGAAAATCCCTTCAAACAATCACCACAACTCTGTTAAGCTCTTCACAACTCTTCTCAACCTTCTGCTTAGGTTCTCTAATCAATAACATCAATTGTTGATCCATAAAGTTTTTTTAATCTATTAGTGTCTTACACTTAGTCATTTTCTAGGCAATGTTGGTCAATCATCACTGCGACCGAGTCATCATATATAGGCCGAGTCATGTATAATGTACATTTACCAAGCAGTAGTCATTGCCGAGTAAAACAGTGGTCACCAAGTACTTTTGTATTAGTCAAGTAAACTTTTGCCGAGTTATGTAAAGAAGACAATGTCAAGCACCAGGGTATAAAGAATAGTGAATGCTGAGTGCCAGAGATATCCAATGCCGAGCAAGCCAGAATTGACATATGTGTTTGTTATGGCACAAACACTTAGGTAAACCATTTTGGCTGACATTTATATTTCATTTGTTATTTGTTAAGGGAATCATGAAGGTGATTATGCTCTTATATTTTAATCATTAATCCCTATGTAATACATGGAATTGATCAGAATAAGGGAAAGGTTAAGCGACAAAAAGAGATAATCTAGATCGTAGATCTTAAATCTTGGAGATAGTTAATTGTCTATATAAGATGTGGTCTAAACCCTAAAATGATGTATGAGTGGAAGAAAGAGTGTGACAATGAGAATATATTCAGAACAAAGAAGTATTCTAATAGAGTTCAGTGACCGAGTAGAACAAAGCAAAGTAGTGAAGGGCAGAACAAAGACATACTTGATAGATGAGATCAAATCTATACTGGAAGGAGAAGATCTATAATCAACATCATAGTGCAAACTGAAGGATTAGGTACCAAGACATTTTAACAAGTGTATCAGGGTAAATCTCTTAACATAGTGGTTTTGACATACCTTAGTAAATCTTTTAACCAAGTGCTTACTTAGTTGTAAGTTGTAAATCCTTTTGCAAGGTAGATTGTATAACTCTCAAAGCTCTTAACAGGGCAAACCCCTCACAGGGTAGATTTGTGGGTGTCATATCCACCCTAGTTTTCCTTTCAAGGGTTTTTGGGTAACCAAAAATTATTGTGTTATGTTTATTTTGATGGGTGATGCTTAGCTTATTAGATTCATTACATTGTTGAGTTTTATCTTTATGTTATACAAAGTTTCATTTATGTCAAAATGGATAAATAATGATATCTGATTCACCCCCCTCTCAGTATCACATTTTCCCAATAGATTTCCAACAATTGGTATCAGAGAATTGGTCTCTTATAGAAGTCTAACCACTTGTGAGATAAATATCTTGAGATGAAGGTTTATAAGTTGGGAAAAATTATAGAGAAACAAAAGATTGGCATTCAACTTGCATCACAACTTGAAGCAGCCAGAGGAGAACTGAATAAATCCTTAAACAGAAGAAGAGAAATTGCTATTCAACAAAATGAAACATAATATCAAGAAGAAGATACTACTAGAATATTTGATAGTGGGAACTCTGCAGAAAGTGACAAATCCATAAAAAAACTATTGGAGAAAAATAACATGCTGAATGAGGGCATCATAAATCTGAAGAGAGAACAAGAAATTCAATCTATAAGACTCTGTGAAGTAGTTGAATAGAAAAAGAAAGTTGAAGAAGACAAGATAATGGCCGAAGAAGATAAAAGACAAATATCAATGAGACTTGATGAAAAGACAAATGACATGCAAAGGTTGACAAATAATCAACTAGACATGGTAAATCAACTGCTATTTGTTAATCAAGAATTGGGTAGGAAAGATGTGGAACTCACTAATCTCATATCAAAAAATAATCAACTAAGGAATGAACTAAGATTTGAAGAGGAAGTTAATGAAAGGATGAAAAATCCAAATGAAGTTGTAAGATACTTTGAAGAACTGTTAAGGTCACCTAGAAGATCTAGTGATACATATGGACTTGGACATGATGAGCAACTGTCATCCACTAAGGAAGGGGAATCATCAAAGAGTGGAGAGCAAAGGAGTGCAAAACCAAAGAACAACAAGCCTACATGACATCATTGTGGAAAGCCAGGACATACAACCAACATATGTAGAAGAAAACATTAAGTCTGATCCTAAACCAAAATTCAATGGATATTGTTTTAACAGTAAGAAACATGGACATCAAGCACAAGAATGTAGGACAAAGGTCAATAATCCACCTACCTCACCAAAATTTCAAGGACACTATTTCAACTATCAGAAATATGGACATAGAGAATTTAAATGCAAATCAAAACCCAAATAGTCATCAAATCAACAAACTAAGTCACCTAAGAAGGGTAAGACATACAATTGGGATTACAACACTTGGTATATTTGTCATTACTGTGGAAAATATGGGCACATTGGAGAAAATTGTCCAAAGACACATTTAGGGGAAAATCCAAAAGTTGGATGAATGGAAGTATGGTATACTATAAATGCAATAAGATAGGTCATCTAAAGAAAGATTGTAGAACACCCATACCGAGCAATGATCAAAGCAAGAATGAAGAAATCATTGAGAAAATGAGAAATCAGATAAACAAAACATGGAATAAGAAAGAAGAGGGAAGCATTAGTGAAGGCAGTGCACCTGAGGTCACCCAATCCAATGGATCAGGTGATCACACCACTTCGAACTAAGCAAAGAAGGTATGTATGGAACTGAAAACTACAATATTTTAATCTTACATCAATTCCTAACATATGTTGAGAAAAAGTCCATATCTGCATAGATTAAGATGCATTAGGACAAGTTTGAGCAAAGTGCAACAATTCATATTTGATGTTGAGCATCAGTATTCTAGCCTATAGTGACCGATTCACTAATGTGCGCCGAGTACTTGTGATAGCTGAGATGTGATGTACACTGAGCTGTAATCGAATGGTTGTATCAACTGAGCTTATGTTGACCGAGTTTAACATGAGATTGCTGAGACAATTGTATCTCACCTAGAAAGTGTACAAATCATTAAAGAAGCCCTAATATGTCCGTTTGAAGTCTATAAAGTGGGAAGCTACCATTTATTTCATTTTACCAGCAAATTGTGAATTTCTAAGAGCGATTCAAATAGCGAGTAACCAACATGATTAGTGCTAAGTGCGATTTCAAAAATCTTCATAGTGTGTCATCGACAAAACATGTGAAGAACACTTATGCAAGGTACTTTACTGAGTAAAATCTTTTCAATACTTTAAACCTTAAGTTGTGAGACATGGCATCATAATCATTAGCTACGATGAAGAAGCAAGGAAAGGAGGTCTATAATGTTCAATTAGTGAGGAACGAGGCATGTAATCCACAAAAGTTTCAGGCCATTCTGAAAAGTGCGATCATGGGAGATCTGATTGGATCCATGTCATCAATTCCAAGAATGTTTTAATGATAAATGATATATGGTCATGTTACATGTGCAAGATTGGAGAGATTGGGGATTATGAACTCATAGAGGCATATGAGAAACTATGCAACAATGGGGTGTTCAAGATGGAACACCAGAAGATTGTCGAGCAAGGGTTAGTTCATGCCCTTGAATTTTCACAAAATTTCAAATTAGAATGGATTAAGATTGTACTAAGTAGAGTGCATGACATGAAAATATGGCTGGAGAATGGACCAATACAAATCACCAAAGACATGATTCACTGGGTAACTGGATACCCTAAAATCCCTGGAAATAAAACTATGAGATGTCAAAGAAAGGAGGAAATTCAGGAAAACACATAGGCAGTATGGAATAAGCGTGACATGACTATTTCTACTATCACTGATCTAGAAATTGAGTTTGCAGTAAGGATGATAGCACACAAATTCTATTATTCAAGTCAGTTGGATAGTCTCCCATGCATGGCAGTGGACCAAGCTTGAAAAATAATTAAGAAAGATCACACCTACGACCTTGTCAAGCTCCAATTCACACAACTTGCCAAGAATCTCACATCAATCCAGAAAGAAAAGAATTCAATGTGTAAGTTCGGTTCCTTACTTGTTTGTCTATTCTTTTATATTCAGAAAAGTTTTCCTACTATTGGAGGAGTAGTATGGGATAAGAGTAGGCCAGTTAGAGGTCATATAAATGAGTTTGTTAGTCAAATGGGTGATAAATTTGAGAGCATTATGGAGAATTACTTTGTACAATTTAAGAATAAAATGAGGAAGAGAAGTAGGATTCTTGTATCCTTAGTAGAGAAATACAATCAGGACATATGCTTCCTAGTTGACAATAACCTTACATATGCTCAAGTTGTAATACCGAGGGTATCATGGCTAATTCCATTACCTTATCAGGTAAACATTGATGAAACTATAGTAGCAATAACAAATTTGTTAGCCAAGGAAGTTGATAAGAAGGCTACCTATTTTGGAACCTACGAGGAAGCGAAGGTTAAGATAACCATGGGACTAAAGTCTTCTACCATGGAGAGAAAGAGGAAAAAGATAGTGAAAAATATAGAAAAGATTATAGGATAAAGAAAGGTAGATGAACCTCTAGAACTAACTCAGGGATTAGGAGAAGATAAATCAATTGATTCTAGTGAAAGTGAAGAGGAAGAGAAAGTAGTAGAGAAGAAAGGCAAGAAGGCATCAATTTTTGAGCCTATGAGAAAAACAATGCAGAAACCTAAGCCTATCTCCTCACCAGTACTTAGGCCAAGAACTAGGGTAGCCTCTACAACTATAGCTGTCGAGCCTCAAAAGAAAACCCTTGCATCAGGGAAGAGAAAAACTATTCAACCAAAGGCAGTGCCGAGCTAGTTGAGGAAGAAGCCAAGAAGAAAACTTATTTTGGAGAAAGATGATGAGGAAACCAAAAGTGACAAGGAAACAAAGAAAAAGGCACCTCTGTAGAGAAAAATATTGACTGTGGATGAAATATGCCACAACATCAAGAGCTTTGCTGGCCTAGCAGGCTTCAAGCAAGTAAAATTTGAAAAGATGAGTATAGAGGACAAGGAAAAGGTCGAAGAAGCAATGCTTGAGATGCTCTGCACATTCAAGATGGTACCACTTCAAATGGTGAATTTGATTCCTAATGAGTTATACCAACATATAGCACAAAAATGGGAATATGCCCTTATGACTGAGAAGTAAATCAGGGAAAGCACACTAGCCCAAGTCATACCAGACCTATCCCCTGCTAACATTTAGCAATTCATGGAGTAGTACAGGAATATATTCATTCCCAAGCTCAGGGAATACTCTATCCTTCAACACAAGGTTGAAGATGTTTTTCAACAAAGTCTAAAGGTATGGAAGATCAGTTTTGGTCTCCTAATTGATACAAGTACACAACAGGAAGCTAGCACATCTAAGGGAGTTGAGCTAGATAATAAAGAGGATGTTAGTGAACCTCATATTCAGGAGGAAGAAGCTCCAAAGATCGAGAAATGTGAGAAGCTAATTTAAGTAACCATTTTTGACATCACTGAGGATACCCTAGTGAAAACTCATGTATTGAATGAGGAAGAAATTCAAGCTGAGGCAAAAAAAGATACATCTTTGCCGAGCAGTAATCCTATGTTATTACAAGTGATAGATTACCCACAGATTGAGGATACATCAAATAATAAAGTTACTTCTGCCAATCCACACAAAGCTATAGTTGATATCCTAGTCAGTCATAGTACTACCGAGGAACAAGACAAGTTGGTAACTAAACCTCAGTCTACATCTATTAAGGAGACAAATAAAGGACATGCAAAATAGTCTGCATTAGTAATAGTAAATCCTCATGTGGAGGAAAAGAAACCAGGAGAGAAGGAGACATAAAAATCAATAGACGCTCAAGAGCCTAAGGAGAAAGAGGCAATAAAAGATCTTGTATAGATGCTGAGTGGAACAAAACCTAAGAAAAATTCACATAAAAAGAAGGTAAAATCTCCTACCCCATAGGTGACACTCGAATAAGTTATTATGATTCCTAAATGGGACATGTATAACTTGACCTATGAACAAATCTAAATTATGCAAGATCTACTAAAGAAGAAGAGAAAATAGGAAGAAATGAGAAGGGAACATCAACAAAAGCAAGTACTTTGTGAAATAAAAGGTATATTCATTGATGCTTTTGAAATGACCGATGTCAATGACTTTGACCCTATACTGGAACAACTTGTTCATATTGTCAACAAAGTGACTGATGATGATAGTGAGGCGAATGATAAGTTGTTGCAGTGGTTAGAAAGAAAATTCGAGACCAAGGTACTTAATAAGGTTTCTGCCAATATAGCAATAAAGCAAGTAGAACTTTCTACCTTGATATCAAATTCAAAATAAGTTGTACTGAATGCACAATCTTTGTACAATAAACTATTTGATGTAGAAGTATTTACCAAGGACAACTAGGATCTGATAGATAAGCTATAGTTAGATATAAAATCTACAAGTCACTCATTGAGTTTGGATGCAAGTTCCAGCTCTATACATTACGCTAGGCTTCTACATACTCAAGGGAGGATAGTCAAGTTGATGGCTAATGATGGTAAGATAAGGGCTCTCTTACTCTCCATTCAAACAATGTTGAAACCTCATTTGGAAGGCCATACAAAGAGAGTTAGCTAAGGCAAATGAATTAGTACAGAAAGATCCACATCTTTCTACTGTTGAGAGCCTAGTTGACCTAGCTGTCGAGCTAGAAGTAAAGTATGAGGTTTTGAAGATTGCAACATCCAGTTGGGACAACGCATTGCACATGCTCATGATACTTCATAAACCATTTCTAGAAAAAACATTACAAGCTCCCTACACACGAAGAACTTAAAGTGACAAAAACAAGGGGGAAATAATAGAGTGACATTACATGTTAAGTCACAGAGGGAACAGATTTAGCATAGCAAAAATAAATGGTATGACATACTATATTTTGTAAATGTGTATATGTATTCAAGTGTATGTCAAGTAAGGAAGTCTTATATGTACAAATGTAAATCTTTTTGTTTTGTAGGACTGAGTTAAGTTTTAGGGGGAGTATCCTGTATATACTTCTATTAGTATTAAGTACTCTTTCAAATATAATGAAAATGCCATGACAAAGTGTTTTTACCACTAATGTCAAAGGGGGAGATTGTTGATCCCTAAAGTTTTTTTTTGTCTATTAGTGTCTTACACTTAGTCACTTTCTAGGCAATATTGGTTGGTCATCACTGCGACTGAGTCATCATATATAGGCCGAGTCATGTATAATGTACATTTACTGAGCGGTAGTAAATGTCGATTAAAATAGTGGTCACCGAGTACTTTTGTATTAGCCAAGTCAGCTTTTGCCGAGTTATGTAAAGAAGACAATGTCGAGCACCAGGGTATAAAGAACAGTGAATGTCAAGTGCCAGAGATATCCAATGCCAAGCAATCCATAATTGACATATGTGTTTTTTATGGCACAAACACTTAGGTAAACCATTTTGGCCGATATTTATATTTCATTTATTATTTGTTAAGGGAATCACAGAGGTGATTATGCTCTTATATTATAATCATTAATCCCTATGTAATACATGGAACCAATCAGGATAAGGGAAAGGTTAAGTGGCAAAAAGAGATAATCTAGATCATAGATCTTAAATCTTGGAGAAAGTTATTTGTCTATATAAGATGTGGTCTAAAACCTAAAACAATGTATGAGTGGAAGAAAGAGTGTGACAATGCGAATATCTTCAGAACAAAGAAGTATTCTGATAGAGTTCAGTGACAGAGTAGAACAAAGCAAAGCAGTGAAGGGCATAATAGAGACATACTTGTTAGATGAGATCAAATATTGAATGGAAGGAGAAGATATGTAATCAGCATCACAGTGAAAACTGAAGGATTAGGTACTGAGACATTTTAACAAGTGTATCAGGGTAAATCTCTTAACAGAGTGGTTTTGACATACCTTAGTAAATGTTTTAACCGAGTGCTTACTTAGCTGTAAGTATTAAATCCTTTTGCAAGGTATATTCTATAAGTCTCAAAGCTCTTAACATGGCAGACCCCTCATAGGGTAGATCATATTTTTGTGATCAAAATTGTAGCCCTAACAGGTAAACTTTATATTGCAATAGTGAAGATTTGTGGGTGTCATCCCCACCCCAGTTTTACCTTTCAAGGGTTTCCGGGTAACCAATATTATTGTGTTATGTTTATTTTGATGGGTGATGCTTAGCTTATTAGATTCATTACATTGCTGAGATTTATGTTAATGCTATGCAAAGTTTCATTTATGTCAAAATGGATAAATCAGTGATATCTGATTCATCCCCCCTCTCAGTATCACATTTTCCCAATAGATTTCCAACATCAACCACTTCCTCTCTCTATAACCTACAACTAGGTCATCCTTATATCTCTTTGATTAGGTAGCTTAATATTTGGTCACTTAATCATCTCCGTACATCTTAGGTTTAGGTTAGATTCATCGAATCCTTCCAACACTTCGTTCTCCTTCTCCTTCTAGATGCTTCTCAAAAATTCTCCTTGAATCCATAAGAAAATGGTTTACTATGCATTAAATACTCCAGGTCATTCATCCTTATCTTCAACACATTTTACATATCCCAAGAATTCAACTATGTCATCTGAGAATCTCAATTTCTTCACAAACTATAAATTATTGACACTTAGCCAATACTATGTTCTTTTGCTCGGTCATCACTGGATAACTTGATCATTGCTAAACTTGTCTTCGCATCAATCACTATCTTTGCTCGGTTAATTCTCTGATACTCTGCAATTAATGATGCTCGGTCGATACTAAAATTTTCTTGGCTTATACTGGCACTTGGTCAACACTAGCATCACTCGACTTACACTAAAGTTTCTTTATCTTCTGCTCTTTTTCTCGGTTAAGCCTATGCTTTCAGAATTTCTTTCCTCATTTCTTCTAAGATTCAAATCAATTGTCTTCTCCACTTAGTGTTATAGATAAACAACACATTACCTTGCCAATGTGCCAACTAATCAAGTACCCATTGTAGTTTCTCATAACTCAACCTTTCCATTAGGTCTTCTTCTTATCTCTTCTTTTCAAATCCTCTTCATCAATCAAATGATATGGCACTCTACTAGATAGCAATTGTCTCACCAATTAAGGTTTGACATCAATGACAATATAACAATTATTTCAATTGTAGTTTCCAACAATTACTACCTGATGCGTTCGGATGGGATGGAATAATTATCATAAGCACAGACCTTTCTTGTGGATTGAGGGTGTTAGAGGTGCGAAAAGACAGTTGACACAAATGACTTTGGGGTATGTCATTGATGGTGTGCCTTTTAATTATATATTGAAAGGAGGTTAGTGAAGAGTAAATTAAATTTAAAAGATGGGGTTTGGTTTAGAGTTGTAGGAATTGCAATCACAAAATATAATTAGAGGAAGCGATGGAGGCTAATTTTAGCATTGATTCTGAGAAGAAAATGAAGGCTTTCAAAGGTCCAAATAGCAAGGAATGAATCAAAGGATTGTTGAAGATTAAATATGAAGCAATGATTGATGTTGTGATTATGGTGATTGGGGAGCAGTTTCAGGAGATAATGATTAAACAAAGAACAAATCTGGACATCATTTTAGTATTTATTGCTTGGGGACTGGAAATTAGAGAAAGCACAAAGGAAGTGGGTTGGATAACCTGTGCTTTGTTTGAAAAGGATGTTCTTCACAAATTGGACTCCATTTTGGAATGGGCAGTCCCAAGAATAGGCACTGATATTAGATAATATTTTATAGATGAGGAAGATGGACGCAGATTCTGCCTCATTCTGTTCCTATGATGGAGAGCCAATGCAAATAAGATACACATGTTCTGGATTGCTACTGAGGGATGGAAAAAGGTGAAGGAGGAATTGGGTAGACAAGATATGAGAGCCAATGAATTGGCTAGGTTATTTGCAAAGAATGTGCCTCGTAGGCAGCTTATTAAGTCGTCCCTTAATAATTTAAAATTCTATGTTTTTTTTTTTTAATAAAATAAATAACTCCCGTGGTAACAAAAATGAGGGGTGGGGATGAGCGCTTGGGTGGCCCCCACCACTATTCTTTTTTTAATTTTATTTATTTTCTGATAGAAAAAATTCTGTATTAGACCAACAAGCAATTAATTTAAAATTATTATTATTATTTTTATTTATAATATAATTTATTTTTAAATTGTTTAAATTAACACTATTTTTTTAATGTTAAATAAAGTAATTAGTTTTATTTAAAGAGTTATTGGTTATAAATATAAGTTTATTTTAAAATGGAATAAATTTATATGTTTTAGATTTTTTTTTATTAATTTAATAGATTTTTATTAAATGTGACTTAAATGTTATTTTCTTAAAGATTAATTTGTTTAGATTATAAAGTATAATTAGGTAAATTGTTATTTTGGAAACAACTTAATTTTTGTGACTCGTTGATATTTATATATCAACTATTGAAATTACTAAATTATTTATTCTTATTGACTCGAGATAAAATTAGTTTAATTTCTTGTCATTTACCTAAAGTTGTATATACACATTTACACACTAGATTTTATAGACATTCTTACATCATTTAAACTAATCTTCAAATGATCAATTATTTAAAATTGAAGTGCATCTACTGGAATTAGGTGTTCTATCTTGTTAGAACTATTAGGAGACTATGGATAATATTTTGATTAGGACATTATTGTGATATTCATGATTAAGATTCTCCTAGTAGGTTTATGTGTTTGGATTCAATTATGTATAGTATGGAATTTAATGCTTATGGTTAGATTTCAGTTTACTATGATGTAAATTTGTATTCTTCATGCTTGGAGTGTCTTCTTGTGCTTATGGTGTTTTTGGGATACTAGAAGACTTAGGGGGAAGACAAAGGTCGGGGTATTTTTCAGTTGTTCATGTTTTCAATGCATTGTTTTGATGTGTATGAGGTCCGATTATACCCTGACTTGACCATATGGGCTCATGATGTTTTATATTATGTTTATGGTATCATTGTAATCATTTCTAGTTCTTGTATGTGAAGCTGGATTTGGGATTACCTAGTTGTGTACCTATTGGATCTATGTGAGATCTGTGAGCCTAGGGTAGTTTACCTAGATATGTAGTAGGAGGTGGCTTGCAATAAGCGTTGGGGCCCACAAGTGGCTGCCATGATCACTTATTGTTAAGTTTTTATAATCAAGTGATAACTTAATATCACATTGAGAGATTTTAAAATGAACCTAATAAGATATGTTTCCTCGCCCTGGCTTAGTGCTAGTACAGACTAAGGTGGGAATGGAGAAGATGACTAGCCACCTTTTAAGGCATGAGTTGGCATAGTCGATGGCTTTGTCAGTGCGAGAGGTCATTGACATCATGTATGGTCACTTAAGTGCCGGGATCCAGAGAGATTACTAGGATGAGCCTCAAGGGTTAGACGTACATGATGACACCTTCCTATGCATAGTCTAGTTTTCCTACATGTGTTAGTTGCCTCTAGATTAGTGAGTCTTTCATATCATTATACTTATTCACCTTGAATTAGAGAGCTTTCAGGATCCTTTCCTTAGCTTGATCTGTTTGATGTTTGTTATTCGAGTGGGATCTATTGTTATCTCCTTAGCACGGTGGGAGTGGACCATTTAGGTTCACGAGGTCGGGTGGTAGTGATTCTTTTACCATTTGAGATTCTGACATTTGTGTACCAGTACTGGACGATCCTTGTAGTAGTTGTTCCTTCTTGATCTTCATTGTTGGAGTTGTAATCTTCTTCTTCTTCTTTCTTGTGATCTTGTATCTTTGTATCAGTTCTTCAGAGATATCATGTGTACTTCTTTTTGGTTATTGTATTACATACCCCGCGACATGTGCAGTGGATGTAGATTTATGGATACCTTATGGTACCAAATGTATTTATGTTATCTTCTATTTGATGTTGCTTTTATTCTTCATTTTTTTATATGAGTTTTGTAATTGTACCTATTCTAATTTAATTAATTAATGTTAACGTAATCTTCATCTGAGGAACCCTTGTCTTGGTTGTTTGTATTGATTTGAGTAAATGGTAATTGCTTCTGCATTGATGTTTACCTTGCATGTTAACTTAAAAAAAAAATATTCTGCAAACTTAGATGCATGTTTAGGTTAAGTTCTCCTGGGTTCCCTAGCGGGGCATTACATAGTGCAACTGAGAGGTTGGGGCAACGCTTCACAAGAGGTGGAGTGAGAAACAACATGGGAAGGTTTTTTTGAATTTTTTTGGGGTAATGGAGTTTCATGGTGTTGAGGCATTTTTTGGTGAACCAGAACTAAGCATGGTTTGTAGACGACAACCGAGGTGGGTAATGCATTATACAAGGAAATTGACATGTTTTTTGCAGAAATTTATTCATGTATTTAAAATATATAGATGTAAAGTAACTCTAGGATAAGCAATTTGGTCTTTTGATTAGTTGGACAATTTGGAATGTAAGTTGATGGGTAAATACCCTAGGATGAAGCTTAGTAGACTGTTTAAGATTATACTAGACTGTAAACCTGATGTATCTCTCTTTTATACATTATTAATATAATACCTTTTACTAATAAAATAAAATAAAATAGATATATATATAATTTTGATTAAAATTATGGAATTTAATTGGAATATAATTTTCACCTTTAATAAAGTTAAATTTTAAATGGGTATGTTTCTAAGGGTAGATTTATTATTTAAATAATCTAGTAACTAAATGAGAATTAACTAATGGGATTTAAATTAAACAGTTAAATAATCCAAAATCATTATTGAAAATTTTTAATGCAAAAATATTTTTTAGTCATTTTTTACATGAATGAACCTTGGGAGGTGAATTAAATTACTTATTTAAACTTTTTTAATGTTGTAATTATTAATTAATTTTTTAAGAATAATTAATCTGAGCTAAGTTATTCAACCTCTATTAGTGTAAGCCACTTAGGTAACCTTATCGAGGGACATTGATGATTGTCATGATTTCCCTCGACCTCAATCTTGATACTACCAGATACTGAAGGATTGTAACAAGTCCTTCGATGATGCAAACTTGTGGATAATATGGTAAACCTAGTTTCTGTTGAATATTTATAACTGCAACGTTAGTTAATTAATAACTATAAAAATATTTGGTGTGTTTTTGTCCTTAGATTTTGGGCATGACAAGATGCATTTAAAAAGAAGAGTTTATCGCTAACTGTCCTCTTACAGTTCTCCCTCCGGATACAAACTAGAACTTTGGTTCAAGATTTATGATTGTGATGGTCCCTTTGTAGAGATTCCTACATAAAAAAGAGGAAGTTGAACGAGATCTTAATTTTTATTTTGAGACTAGATTGAGAAAGTTAGGTTCGTAGAACACTTCTCATAATTCCTCTGGTGATCCTTCAATGAATCACACTCAAAACATCTCTAGAGAAGACAACTTTATCGACTTATCTTCGGAAACCATGAACAATGATGATGATACTAGAGTCTTTAGCTTTGATCCCATTGGTTCCTTACCTCTCGTCTACCCTGATTTGATTGACTAGAACACTTATGAGCATGTAAACTTACTATCATTCTCCAATGATCATGACATTTTATTCTATCTCAATGATGTTGAGCCTCTTCCCTCTTCTACCAGTACAACGAGCGACAACATGTCAGTGGAATATATCAATTATCTTAGTCACAAAAGTAAAAGAAAAAAGAATAGGTGATATGATGGGGAAAACCACTTCGTGTCAATGTCAGATCCAAAAATAGTAAAAATAAAAGATATATCCAATGGTGAAAATCTCTTCGAGGCACCTGCGGATGAGATACTTGATATCCTTCCTAAACATTTTTAGGAATGATCGTTAGTGCTTACAAAACCTACACAACAGGTAAACTTGGATACACCAGAGAATCCAAAAATCATACATCTTGCACAATCCTTGTTTGAGGATGAAAAAAATCAATTTATTTAGTTTTTTAAAGTAAAGAAGATCAATTTTGCATGGCCTTATTCTTATATGCTAAGATTGGACACAAATCTCATTATGCACCACTTATCTATTGCACGAGGCATAAAACTAGTGAAACAAAAGATGAGAAAAATGCATCCTGACATAGCACTAATGGTTAAAGTAGAGCTTGAAAAGTTACTCAAAGCTACATTCATACGAGTCATAAATTATGATGAATGGATCTCCAACATTGTACCTATTTCAAAATATGAGAAATCAATACGAATATGTACAGACTTTAGAGATCTAAATAAAACTTGTCCTAAAGATGAATTTCCACTGCCTAACATAGACATGATTGTGGATCTTATTTTTGGTTTCCAGGTGTATTTCCTAACGGATGGATTCTCTAGATATAATGAAATATGTATTGCGCTTGAACTAGGAGAAGACAACATTCACTTATGCTTGGGGTACTTTCTACTAGAACGTCATGCCCTTTGGACTAAAAAACACTGGTGCAACATATCAACAAGCAATGACAACCATCTTTCATGCTATGATGCACATGAACATGGAAGAATATTTAGATGACACATTAGCTAAATTTGCTACTAGAGACATTCATCTTATTGATTTAGATAGAATTTTCATTATAATGGAATAATTCAAGCTACAACTTAATCCAAAGTAGTTCACATTTGGGGTTACCTAAGGCAAATTTCTAGGGTACATTGTCTTAGCACAAGGTATTGAAGTAGATCCTGCTAAGGTAAAATATATACTAGAAATGCAACTACCTCAGAACACCATTCAAATGAGGACATTGCAAGGTAAGCTACAATACATCTGATAATTCATATTGAATATCTTGTTGACAAGGCATAACCCCTCACTAAGACTTTACATAAAGGTGTGACCTTCCAACGGAACAAGGACTGTGAGAATAACTTTCAACACATCAAAGAGTATCAAGCAAATCCTCCTATGATCATGGCTCATATTCTTGGAAAACCTTTGTTACTCTACATATTAGCTACCACTTCTTCCTTGGGAGCGTTGCTTGCACAACATGATTATCAAGGACGTGAAAGAGTGATCTACTACATAATTAAAATATTAGTTTCTTATGAGATGAACTATATAGTTATCAAGAAGGCTTGCTAGGTAGTGGTGTTTGATTCTATAAAAATTCAGACACTATATGCTAGTACACTCTACAAAACTGGTTGCAAAAATTGATCCTCTCAAGTACTTATTAAGCAAAGCAACACTCATTGGACGGTTGGAAAAATGGGTGATGATTCTTAGCGAGTTTGACATCACATATGTTGATCAGAAAGAGATAAAAGGGCAAGTATTTGTGAATCAGCTATCAGATGTACCTTTACAAGATACACAACCTCTCATTATTAAATTTCCTGATGAATCCACAATGCACTTAATGCAACATGCCTGGAAGATGTACTTTGATATCTCATTCACATAGTAAGGTGCAGGGGCTGGTGTTCTCTTTGTTTCTCCCCAAGGTTACAAGATTCCAAAGGCTTATAAAATGATCTTCTCATGCACCAACAATGTAGCAGAATATGAAGGGTTGGCCAATGGACTCAAATTGTCCATTGAATGGAAGATTTAAGAACTCCATGTCTATGGTGACTCTCAGCTTGTGATCAATCAAGTTAATGATGAGTATCAAACTAAGGATGAAAAACTCCTACCATATAAATGATTGATTGATGACTTAAAGAAGTACTTCGTGTTTATCACCTTTCAAGATATATCATATGTATAGAACAAAGCAACATATGCTATGGCTATTTTGGCCTCAATGCTACAATTGGAAGAACATTAGTTTCTCTATGACTTGCTGGTGGAAGAAATCCCTTTCCCTGCATATGACACCCCTAACTCTCAAATTGTTTGCACTATCATTGCTTCTGACACTTAACGCTATAGCCACATCTATGCCTACCTCAAAGACCAAACTATCCTTAACTCCCTTTCTTAGAATGAAAAATGGAATCTCATATGAAGTTCCTCCTGGTATCTCATCATCGTCAATGACTTGTTTGGGAGAGGTCTTGACACTACACTTTTTAGGTGCCTAGAGCGTGAGGAGTTTGAGAGAGCGCTTAGGGAAGTTCATGAGGAAATTTATGGATCACACTTGAATGATATTTCCTTAGAAAATAAGCTTCTCAAAGCTGATACTATTAGCCTACCATGGAGAAGGATTCTATTCAATATACTAAAACCTATAAAAAATGTCAGCTTCATGGAAATTTGATTCATGCTCCTACAAGGGAACTATTGACCTTTCTTACTCATTCGTCGTTTCAACAATGGGCCTTTGATCTTATGGGTTAGATATATCCTTCATCATCTAATGAACACAAGTTCATTATTACAACTACCAAGTACTTCATCAAATGGGTTGAGGTTGTACCTCTTATCAATGCAACATGAAAATAGGTGGCTATGTTCATACTCAACTACATAATTCATCGATATAGAATGCCCTCCTCAATTATCACAGATAACAAAGGAAAAATTAAAAACAATGACATTGATGAGATCTGCACTAAGTTTCACATCGCACATCATTCCTCCTCTATATACTAGCCTCAGGGGAATGGACAGGCGGAAGCTTCAAATAAAAAAATCTTTAAAATCTTGCACATAACTATTAATAAATCAGGAAAGGATTGACACTTACAATTGAATCTAGCTTTATGGGCTTATCATACAAGTATCAAAACACCTACAGGGGCTATGCCATTCTTATTAGTCTACGATTCTGAGGTAGTATTACCAATCAAACTCAAAATACCATCACTTATGGTATCACTACATAGACTTGTCTCAAATGAAGATTACATAATCTCTCATCTTTAAGAGATATAATTTCTTGATGAACATAAAAAATCAATATTTGACCATCTAAGGGTCTATCAAAAGTGAATGTCTAAGGGCTATAATAAGAAGGTATGCCATCGTGAATTTCAGGTTGGTGATCTTAGTCTACGAGAGAACCCCAAAAATTAATAACATAGAGAATAAAAAGGTAAATTTGAACCTAATTGGCTAGATCCTTTTGTCATTACTAGAACATTTGATTCTAGAGCTTATCAAATGGCTACTCTAGAAGGTGACATTCTCAAATAACCTACCAACGGTCTCCACTTGAAATAGTTCTACAACTAGACATTTTGCATCTTGTACAACAACTTAAAGTCTTGAAAATATTTTTAAAAATTATATAAAATCCTAAAAAAATGACCATCCTGGCAAAAATATAGAAACAAGAGCCTTGATGTATCCATGAAAAAAAGAAAAAAAATGAAAAAAGAAGAAAAAAAGAAGTAAAAAACATGAAAAACCCCAAAAATATGAAAATAGAAAAAAGTGCCTTGGTGAAAACTTGGAAATAGGTGCCTTGGTAGCAAAAATAAAATACTTTCAAGCAGTGAAAATTTGGCAACATACATCACTTGTAATCAACGCTCCATCTATCAATGCATGGTTGAGCTCTTATGCTTTTGTCAGCCTGACATGTTTCCATCTCTCTCTTTTTTGTCTCCTTTGTGTCATGTTGGACTAGAGTTGGCCTTAGTTTTGTCCTTAGATCTTATCTGTCACTTGGGGGAAATATCGCACTAGCTATCTGATCTATCAATGCTTTACCACTTGATTGATCTCTTGAGCTTAACCTGGGTTAGTATATTAGTCGTTCTTGAAGGATAATTTGCCACTGACACTACTTGGTGTTTCTTAACACTCCAATCCTACAGTGTTTCTTAACACTACTAATTTGGACATCATTATGTTTCTCAGCACACATTAGACCTTTCACTCAGTACTACACACACACACACACTTTGACACAAGTACAAAGGCATTCCTTAATGCCCAACACCAATGTGAAGCTTAGAAAAATGAAACGACTGAGATAAATTGAACCTTTTTTTTTTCTTGTGTGCTATATGTTATCATTTATTTTCGCTTGGTATTCATTATAATTCTCTTGATGAGGTCTACTTGACTAGAGGCTCACAACTGGGGGCATATATAACACATTTTCTTAAATTTATGATTGTGACATGGTTTCAATAATCTTAAGTTGTCTCATAAACTAGGTGTCTATGGTAAGAGCCTCAATCACGGTTGGAATAAAACACATACCTCAACCTACTCTATCTAGAGACTTAGGTGAGGGTGGAACAATCTCCTTGTTTGTTGTTTTATTTGTGATACATAAGATGACACTCATGGTTATCTTGGTACCCTATTCTTGGTATAAGTGGAATATTACAATATCAAACTATAAAGCATGTTCAAGTTATCTTGGCTCTTATACCTCAATGCTTACATTTGTTTCCTACATCTATTTGATAGGGTTATATTCATATCTCCATGGTCACTCTCGCACCAATGAAGGTTGTATCAACCCCAATGTCCCTAAAATGCTCAAATGATGATAAATGAATGGCTACAAGATTAGTGAATTGAATTGTGTCTTATGTTGCATTTCATTCTAGGGCTGCATTTAGTTGTACATTTGTGGTCTCCCTTGAGCCATCCTTCCTTTCTCTCCATCGAGGTGATCAACTGCGACATCTTCTGTTGACTTTGACTAATATTTGCAAGAATCAAGGTCAACATCATTATAAAGGGACCTAGAGTGCTAATTTTTTGTTATAACATATAGTTGAGTATAAAAAGGAATAACATGATACATGTTAGAACATACATGATATCAAAAAGAAAGAAGAATACCATCAACATTTACACTATACAACATCAGTGATAAAAGCATGAATCAACATCATAAGCATGCCATGAGATACATCAATAAATACATCAAAATATGAGAAGTAGATAAGATGAGAAAAAATGGGAAATCAAGATTGACTCCATCCCTCTTTCTGATCTCGGGGTGGAGGAGGTGGTGCATCTACTCTTGTAGGTACCGACACTAGCAGGAATCCCTCTGACTATGTTACAAACTATGCGTATGAAGGGGCTCTAGTTGTAGTTAGTACTACTCTAATGTATAAAGCATAATAGTACAAAGACTGATAGGTATTGGTCTGCTAGATCATATCACATGCACTTTGAAGATCACATATCTGATGGTCCCTATCTTGTATCTATCTATCTTTCTCTACCAATTGGGCCTTAGTAATTTCTCTTTGTGTTTGTGCCTCAATTAGACCCACTAGTAACTACGTGATCTATTGGTCCATGTCACCTGTACCTGCTTCTCTTGGTGCCTCAGCTAGTGGTGCCTGTGTTGCTGCCTCCTCCTCTATCATCTCCTCCTAACCCTCAAGAGGTCACCCTTGTCAGTCTCTCCTTAGAAGACATCCCTAGTCTACATTTCACCTCACCATTATCTCCCCCTCTACCTCTGGAAGCTCCTTCTTTGTGGCAATAACAACCCCCATTGAAACTAATGACCCTCCCTCTCCCTATGGCCTCTATTGTCTTGTCGCCTACGGTCTTCTACTTCTAGCCCCTATATCTCCTTGCCCCTCTGTCCCTATCCTCTCATTGCTCCTCCCCTCTAAGGCTCATCCGTCAGCTCCTCCTCATTTGGCCTCGATACTTGCTTAATCAAATCGATGAATCTAGGGAAAGGGTGGTCTATCATATGCTTCATGTATGCGAGGGTGATGCCAACATCTGTGGTAGTGGGAAGATACTCCTAGTCAACACCAACCAGGTCTCTCAGCTCTTGTACAATAAATAAGATAAATAGATGATGTATGTGTGGGAGTGTGAGTGGCATTTTGTACGGTTATGAATGGAAGTAAATGGATAGGGTGTGAAGTATATGTGATGGAAAATGTTGTGGACATACAAACTAAATAAAATAAAAATACTTATCTCGACAGAAGGTTGATGCAGAAATCACTATTTGAACTATTATATCCTATCCTTAAACAAATGAAGTGTTAAAATAAACAAAATAACAAAATGAAGGAAATACACCTAATATTCTCTAACTAAATTTTTCTATAAGAAAACTTAACTAAAACTCATTTTGAAAAAGAAAATCTCCTACTTAACAAAGATAACTATTCTACTCTACATTGGTTATAGGAATAGTCATTGAGTTGTAATTCTATGGCTACAAGAATAGTCAGTTGCTAAAACTAATAGAAATAGAATGAATACAACTAGAAAGCAAATCTACAAAAATAAATATATAGAATCCTCACCAAATGAGAACCCCTAGGTGAGTATTCCTAATGATTAACTATAACCTCAGATATTATACATTCATACTATCATCACCCATTCATGTTCATAAAAAATATAGTGAAACTTGGTCTTTATTTCAAATACTTGAACAATAAAATAGAAAGTACATTATCTTTCCATCAACAACCTTTTTAGGAAATATTCAGAGAGTTTATAGAAAATAAGAGCTACAACTAACTAACCACTATATCCTGTCCACTTCTAACAACTAAGAGGAGGGATTTTATTGAAATCATGAAAACTAGGAACAAGAAAGTTGAGACCGAGTAGGACTTTTCTTGAACATTGCTTCGTATTGCATTTTTCTCCTATATCCACTCTACCATTAGACATGCCAAGTAAATGAAAGGACAACTATTATTTAATTGATTCAAGGAGTCCTTAAGTGGTTGTAACAACTGGCTAGCCATTTGAAACTATTTTGACTCCTTTATTCTCAATTGTCCTTGATCCATTCAAAGCTCCACCACATCATGATGAATGCATTTACTTCTCCTTAGGAACTTATGGATGAGACTTTGTGACAGTCTTGCCAATAGGGTGAGAGTTGTCACTGGGTATTTAGGTACCAACCAACTTCACCTGAAAAGGTTTACAAAAGAGCGAACTCTCCTAGCCTCCAAGCACCCGGTAGTCAAGTCACGATGGTGCATGGATGGTTCAGTTGGGAAAGTGACTATTTTTATGTTAAGAGTATTGCTAGTTTTATGCTTATCGAATATCGGAGATTCAGAGTGGGTGAGGTTTCCTAAAAGTAATCATTAGTTTTAACAAAGAAACACCAAAAGATGGACCAAAGTTAGTATAAATCTACCTATAGTCATACTATAAACTCCCAAACATCAATAATGCTCAAATAAAGAACCATTAACCATATGAAGCATATGTATGATCATCAACCGAAACATACATTATAAGTGAAAATAAAATCCTTTCAGTTATCTATCAAAGAACTTTGAGAAAAAAGATATAAGGAAACATACAACATGAAAGAGATTCGCTAAATCCAAAATGAAGAACAATAATGAAGTATGACACCAGGAGTAGTCTTTATTTCTTCATTAGTTTAAGAGGGCCAACATTACTGGTTGGTACATTCATAACTCTAGGAGAGCATTCATCTACTGAGAACACTAACAACTAGATTGAAATTGAATAATGCAACAATAGTATGCACAAAAAAATTATCAACTTTGCCAACCTTTGGAAAGGCATCAAACTTCTTATTTATAGACAACCTACTATCTACATTAGGATCTACAACCCACTTACTCTCATAAAATATAATATTTACAAATGGTACTACCTGCACCGTCATAAATATCCTATCATGTTACAATAACTGAAAAGAAAATAATAGGAAAGGGGAGGAAGAAGAATGAGATATTTGGGGGAAACAATCATTGGGAAGACACCACCAGAGTATGTGGATGTGACTTGTGCAGTCCAAGTCCCTCAAGCAGTACACTCCATAAATGTAGTGATGACTTCGTGCCTCCAAATACTCTTCCTATATGCCAAGTATTAAATGCCAAATCAATACCTTGAGAGTCGGGATAATGTCTGTAGTCTTTTATATTTCCCCTGCCACTTTTGGGTCATACTGTGCTTGCTCAATCTCTGACAATGTCTCTTACAAGAATCTGAGACAACGGTTAGTTGACTCTAGAAAAATCATTGACGCAAACCACCATAAAGGATACAAAAATGTAAGTAGAAACTCCAAACTCTAGGAGCTTGCACTCAAAGAATGATAAATCAAAGAATATGGGTTCGCATGAGAAAAAGTCCTAGGACCCAAAGAATTAATTATTCTCATAATTTGTAGAAGGCCATCAGTATCTTAGTCATGCCTTCCTCATCTACCTCCTTTAGGTAGTCCATGCGACTTATGGCTTCTTCGAGATGATCCCTTGTATCTTTAGCTTTTCTTTTCATTTCGGAAGCCACCCTGGTGGCATCATGAGCCTTCCCATAAATGAGCCATCAAAATCTCCTGAGGGCTAGAATTGTGCATCAGTTCGCTTGACTGATTCAACCCCCTGTAATCCAACAAAACCCTAACCTTAAATGCAACCCTAATACTAAGCCTAAGGTAACTATAACCCTACCTCTTATCTTAGTCCTAACCATAACATTTTTTTATAAATTAATTAATTTATAAAAAATAATTAAATTAAGATTATGGTTAGTCTTGAGAGCAAGGAGAGGGAAAAGGTTCAGTTAGAGTTTGACTGAGGGTTACAATTATGATCATTATATCTCTAACCCCAATCATAGCACTAAACCCAACCCCAACACCAATAATAATAGTAATATACCAATTTTATCTCTAATACAAATCATAACCCTAATGTTGACCCCATCTCTAACCCTAGCAGTGGCCCTAATCATAATGTTAAACCAACCATAGTCCTAATTAATTTATTATAAGCCCAATCTTGACTATTACTATAATTATAACATTATTTTTTGTTGGACAAAAATTTGGTTTTATTTTATTAAGATACTAGGATCTTTAGCATGGCTCAAACTAGGGGTGGATACAAACAAGGATCTACCTCCTCAATAACAAGCATCCTAGTGCAAAGACCCTTTAACAAGTCAAATAATTAAGTTTCTTTAGTACCTCCACCTTTAGATTATGAGTAGAGGACCATATCAAAAGCTTCTCTTACCTTCATCTTCTTATCCCTTTTTCATTTCACAAATTGTTAGCCTTCCTCCAACTTAGCTACCTCCTTCTACCACTATCGAGAAACATCATCTAGACACCCTACTATTTCTGCAACATCTATGGAAGAATCAATAATTTGGTCCTATCCTTTCTCTGATTCTCATATCCTCCTGATTCCTTAGATAAATAATTAAAATAGGAGATTCATCTCGCTTGACTAACTTGGTTATAGGGCCATTCTTCAAAAAAATGTTGTTAGATTTTTACAGGGTCTCTATGATCAAAACATGTTGACCATGTGCATCCTCTTGTCCTAAATCAAATTCTGAAATAACTATTAATGTTTTTTCCTACCTAGGCTTAAGGGACACATTTTCCTTTTCAAATGTACCTTTCCACGCATTAAGCATCTTCTTAGAACATTCCTTCCACCAAGAAGCCTATTTGTGGACTCTCTTCTTTATGCAATCAACTAGAATGCACTTGGTCTGAAAATATCTTCTACACCTAAAAAGGGTTCCTTCATAGTCCATAGGTTGCATCCACACCCTTGTAGAAAATAATAAAGATAACTTCGTTGGAGGGGCTTTCAATAAATCTATCTATATGAGAATACATATAAAAGTCATGAAATAAATCTCGAGAACCCTCATCCATACCCAAAAATCTTCCCAAAGTATTCTCAATAGCCTCAACAAAAGAAACACACTAGTGTTAGCTTGTGGTGACTGATCAGGAAAATACTATCCTAGAAAGTATTGTACACTTTTCCTCCCAACCTCACCAAATTCAAAGGGCCAAATGATTGCTGGTACTGTGGAAAACTAGGTCATAAGAAGAAAGATTGTTGGTCTCGGAAGAAAGATCAAGGAGACAAACATGATGGAAACAAGGAGGCAAATGTGGTAAGTAACAAATCTGAAAAGGATGCTTTGCTCTTGTCTTTAGAAAATGTTGATGATTCATGGGTGTTAGATTCGGGAGTTTCATTTCATGCTACACCCCATAGAGGTTATTTTGTTGACTATGTCCAAGGGGATTTTGGGCTAGTTTATTTGGGAGATAATGAATCCTGCCAAATTGTTGGAAAAAGGAAAATCAAGATTAAGTTGCACAATGGGAATCATTGGCTACTACAAGAGGTAAGACATGTTCCAAGGCTGAGTAGAAATTTAATTTCAGCAGGGCAACTCGCTGATGAGGGTTGCACAGTTACATTTAATGATAAAAATTGGAAGGTTTCAAAAGGTTCCTTAGTAGTAGCAAAAGGTGTGAAAGTAGACACCTTATATCTTTGTACAGGTCATACTGTTCCTTCTACTTTAATTGTTTCAAAAGATAATGAATGTTCAAGAACAGTGGCTGCAGTTGAGCAGGAAGAACATCAAACCGTTGCTGTAGATTCTGACACAGTACTATGGCACAATAGACTTGGGCACATGAGTGAAAAAGGTATGAAATTACTTCATTCAAAGAAAGTTTTACTTGGTCTGAAATGTGTCAATATGGATTTCTGTGAAAGTTGTGTTAATGGAAAACAAAAGAGAGTTAGTTTTGTGAAGAGTGGGAAGGAAAAGAAAAATGAGAGATTAGAGCTTGTGCATATAGATGTATGGGGACTAGCTCAGGTATCTTCCCTTGGTGGCTCTCTATATTATGTTACATTTATAGATGATGCAACAAGAAAAGTATGAATTTATTTCCTTGAACAGAAATCTGATGTATTTCAAACTTTTAAGAAATGGAAATGCTTGGTTGAGAATGAGACTGGTAAAAGGTTAAAATGTCTCAGATCTGATAATGGTGGTGAGTATTGCAGCACATAATTTGAAGATTATTGTTTCTCTAATGGTATTCGTAGGCAGAAAACTGTACCAAGGACTCCACAAGAAAATGGAGTGGTTGAACGCATGAACAAGACAATAATGAAGCATGGAAGGAGTATGAGGTTGCATGCTAGGCTGCCCAAAAATATGTGGGCAGAGGCTGTGAACACTGCTATTTATTTAATCAATAGAGGCCCCTCTAATCCTTTGGACTGTGGTATTCCAAAGGAAGCATGGAGTGGTAAGAAGGTGAGTTGTTCTTTTCTCAAAACCTTTGGTTGTGAAGCTTTTGCACTTATAGATTCTGAAAATAGAACCAAGCTAGAAGCTAAGTCAAAGAAATGTATATTTGTTGGATATGGCATTGATGAATTTGGTTATAGGCTTTGAGATTTTAAAAATCATAAAATTGTAAGAAGCAGGGATGTCATATTTAATGAGAAAGTATTGTACAAAGATATGTTGCAACAACATGAGAAGAAAGAAAATGACTATGCAGTACTGGATGATACTCCAAAAGTTGATGTTCCAGTAGTTCCCTATGCTCCGTAACAACAGCAACAACAAATACCACACACCCAAGTGAATGTTAGACGGTCAACAAGGCTAAGTAGACCTCCAAAGAGATTCTCTCCCTCTTTGTATTCTATTTTATTAATAAATGCTGGTGAACCTGAATGTTATAATGAAGCTGTGCAGGTGGATACAAAGCTTCAGTGGGAGTCTGCAATGACAAATGAAATGGACTCCTTGCTGAAAAATCAGACTTGGGATTTATGCAAGTTACCTGCAGGTAAAAGGGCTTTACAAAATAAATGGGTTTACAGGATAAAAGAAGAGGATGGAGGTAAGAAAAGATTTAAAGCCAGATTAGTCGTAAAAGGATTGACTTGTCAAGTATTTTAGGGTTAACTTGTTAACCGACATAAGCCTTGTTATATTGGCTTAGGGTTAGGGATTTCATTATGATGTATGCGACAGAATTGAGCTGTAAGAGATTACATATTGTAATCAGGTTGTAATCACTGGATAATAATATATTGGACTCGCTGTTGGTGGACATAGCCCAGGGATTGGGTGAACCACGTCAAATCTCTGTGTCTTGTATTCTCTTATGTGTGGTTTATTATTTTCTGATATTGGTTATATTTGTATGTAATTGTTATTTCTGCCTTGTTAATCCTAACAAAAATATTGGACTCCTTGTTGGTAGACGTAGCCCAAAAATTGGGTGAACCACATTAAATCTTTGTGTTTTGTGTTCTCTTCTGTATGATTTATTATTTTCTGATATTGATTATATTTGCACATAATTGTTATTATTATTTTCTAATATTAATTATATTTGCACATAATTAATTTTATAATACTATATAATTATTATTTATTTAATTTAACTTCTTCTATATTGTACTAATATATAATATAGATCGAAAAATATCCTTCTTAAAACATCTATCTTTACATTAAATAAATTTCTTATACAAAAGTACAAAAAGCACCCATCTCTGTATGTAAATAGATATACATACACTTAAAACCTTCTCTTCAATTTCCATATATGAAGAGCTGCCTAATAAAATCTCTACCATTAGGCTTGTGTTGTGGCCAAGGAAAAAACACCTCCTCATTCCCCCTTTCAAGCCTTTCTTGGCGGCCACGGCGCCCCTTGAAGGTGAGACACAACCACTTAGACGATTTTTTTGGTTTAATTATTAATAAAAAACAATATATAATAAAATTTCGATTTTTCCATTAATATCTTCAAAACACTATCGCCCACAAATTCTCGAAGGCTAGGTTTAGAAGCTTCGCCAACCTTCGATTAAAGACGACCGCCGTAGCTGGTGCAACCGGTATAATAGGCTTTCATATTGCGAGATTACTGAGGGGAGGGTTTCCAACGAGGGCTTTGTAAGGGTTTTAACACGCGAAGATCCAACAAGTCGAACCTTCGGTCCGCTAACTCAAAATAATTTCTGTAGCAGGATACCTAATTCAAAGAGATTTTAATCACAGAACATAGTTTGGGTTTTGGTGGAAGGTGAAATAATGGCGCTGGGTTCGTTCTTGGTGTCGAGGATTGCCAGGAGCTCTAGTTCGAAGACTGTTGTCTCAAACGCAATTCATCAGGTTGGTTTCAGAGATCTAACATTCAGTATTGGCTAATATTTGTTGTAAAGCATCTCTAGGGTTTGTTTGAAATGTCTTCATATGATGTCTCCTTTGGGTATCTTTCTAATAAAGATAGTTGTTTTACTCAAAAGAATATACAAAAGCATTAAAGGTCTAACGAAACATTCAACACAAGAACACTATGAGAACTCAAATGATTAAAGCGAAACTGCATGTTCGAGGGGGTGCATATTCGAATTTTGGGTTTCTTCTATATGATTGTATTTTAGGGCAGACAATTGCCACTGAGACCTGTTTTATGTGTATAGTACTGTTGAGTACGCTTTCTAATGTTTTAAGTTGTTGCACCTGATTCTTATCATAAATAGTTACGGTCGATGTGCGAGAACATTGCTCTTTTGGTTGGCTTTTAGTTAAACTGAATTAGTTTTTACCATTTGCTCTCTTGTATCTTTCTGCAGTCAATAAACTCCATTTTTTATGTGTGCTCCCTTATGTTGAATTCTTTATGAATTATGTGATTCATGTACTTCCTGTTGTCTTTTGTAGTTTAGTTAGGGGAATTCAATCTTTTGTTCTGGTAATATCTATATTTTTGGTTTTATGCTGAGAGAAATAGTACGCAAGGAGATTGTTTTTTTACTTTTTCTATTTTGTTAACATTCATTCTTATGATGTTGAGAGGAAGATGAAACTCTAAGTTCTTGGGGTAGCATTTAATAATAATTTACCATGTAAAATATCACTGAAGCTGTATTCTAGAAATTCAACACAATTTATCGTACATGAAATAAACTATGGCGATGATTGTTGGTACTGGGTCATAAGTTCAGGAGAATTGTGGTTTTCCTCGTAGGGACTGAAATAAGCTGATTTCAGGCAGGTTTTGTGCCCAGAGGCCTACAATTCATCTTCCCTTTGAAGATAATGGAAATGAGTATTTGTTTCTAACAAATAGCTTTAGTTATCTCTCATAATTTGGTTTTCCAGGGTAAGTCCACACAACGACTAATTTGAACTGATTCTCGCTCTAAATTTCTTGTGTTCCTTTTTTATATGAAGAGGCATTTTACAATGGCAGTAAGGAATCTGTTGTGGTTCTGTAAATAAAAACCCTTGAATATGATAGCTATTTACGGATCAAATAATTGATGTCTAGTAATAAACATAATATTGACGATGCCATTTGATTGTATATTTATAAACATAATATTAATGAATCTTACTAAGGAAAATAAAAAATAGCAAAAAGAAATTACTAACTTAAGCATTCTATGAAAACTTTTTTATAATTTCTATCATGTGTTAATTGTTTTTTTGTTTTATTACTATAGAAAATAAAAAAATCTTTTGAAATGATAGTGAAAATAAATAATATGTTAAGTTAAAAATAAAACTTGTTCTTGGGGGAATGTTAAAAAAATAGTGTCAATCTCTCTTCTTAGCTATCTACTTACCTATTTATGTAAAATATTTTTGATGTCTTTTCTTATTTAACTACTTACTGTAGGAGTAGAAAAAGGTATAGAAAGCATAAATGAGAGAACCACAAATCTCATAAACAATATACGCAAGCCAATCTAATCTACCTTAAAAGCCATTTGAAACAAGGATTCAAAAATATGCGCAAAAAATAACATAAAAAACCCCCTTCAAATGTAGCTTCCATGTTCTCCTTTCTTCTCCATTTAATGAGATCATGTAGCTTTTACAAATGATGAAATGCCACTAAACAATTTGAAAGCAAAATGGTGAGAATACTAGGAGCAAAATGACAACAAGAGTGGTTAGCCAAATTAGTGCAAATGAGGCTTAATTAGTAGGGTTGAGAGCCAAAATGCTAGAAAGGCAAGTTAGTGTGCAACTTGGAAATATGTCATAATTATGACAAATTTATGCACAAATAAGTAAAATGAGAGGCCAAATTAGAGAAGTGTCATATTATGACACAATATGAGAAGGGGAAGAGATGCATTTTAAAATGCACAAATTAAGGGGAAAATCTGGCATGGAAAGATGGAGGCAAATTCATAGGGAAAATGATAAAGGGAAAATGTAAGAGGTGAAGCACAATTATAGGGACAAACACTAGAGGAAAGGTGGAAGAAAGTGGAAGCTAATTAGTAGGAAATGAAACACAAATTAAGGGAATGTGTGAGAGTCACATTTTCAAAAATTTGAAAATTCATTATTCCCTCAAAAGGATAAATTAGGAATTAATGAAAACTCCAAAATTCGTGGATTAGGGAACAATTAATTAACTCCAAAACTAATTAATTGTGGGAGACATAGGATAGGAAGAATTAATCTAATAAATGGATTAATACAAAATGGATAAACTATGGGTTATCTATCCCAAGGGGACAAATTAGTAAAAATGATTGACCGAATGATGACAAAGGATCGAAAAGGAGTTTGGTCTTGAAAGATTTGATAAGGGTTTGATCTGATTTTGATGATTTAAAACCGATTAGGGAATGATGCAATGTTGATGAGCTTTGACAATGTGTGCGATCGATGGTGACATGACAAAATAACATCGATGAACTTTGACAATGCTAGTAGGCTGACTGATGGTGATGAAATAGCATCGATGAACTTGGAGAATGCTATTGAATTGACTTGGATTAGGATGATGGCGGTGAGGCATTGATGAACTTTGACAATGCACTCGGGATTGGATTGATTTGAAAGAGACTGGATTAGGCATCAATAAACTTTGACAATGCCTAACATTGATTTAGAATTGAATTGAAAAGGATAAGATTGACAAGGAACAAGATTGGACTGATTTGAAAGTGATTTGATCGGACATCGATGATCTTTGACAATGCCCTAGAATTGATGTGAGAATGATCAAATGTGATTGAAATGATCTTGGACTGATTAGGAATGATTTAGGATCAATTAGGATTGGTTTAGCAATGTTTAGGAATGTTAGGATTGGTTTAGGAACGTTTAGGTTCGGTTTCGATGATAGTTTGAATTTGATTGATTTGGCCAAAGAGATCGAGGTTATGATTGCAAGAAGCAAGAAATGTTTATAACTGATCAAAATGAGGAATGACACAAGATAGAAGACATGTTAAAAGGAGACACATAGGTGGGAACCATTTTTAGGTGTCTACACTTGCGTATTTATGTGTTAACAAATCTATTTAGTTAGTAGTGTAGATGGATATTGAAACTAAAAGTGATATTTATATACAAAATAAAATACTTTTGAATTAAATGTAAAATTAAATAATTTGAACCAACCAAAGAAGTAAAGTGGGCTGGCAGAAGTTTTTCTCTCTTGTTTATTTATTTATTTTTAAAATTATCAATTGTAGAGATGTGTATTGGGATTAATTCTACTTGCTGCCTGAAGAGCATGCCTAACGATGTTAGATACATATTTGTAGTGCACCATCTATCAAATCAAAATGCTTGTTAGAGCTTGAAAATTTCAGAAGATTTGAAATGCTTGATGCTGTACAGCATACAAAAACATGCTTGATCACAAAAAACCTTAGTTACTGGGTGCGCTGGGTTAGGGGCTGGAGGCAGATGCATCCAAAAGCTGATGCGGGAGTGGATGTGCGTCGAAGCCTTGTGGATGCTTGTTGATTTTTTGTGAGCTTTGAATCAAAGTAACCAAAAGGGGTTTTGAGCTAAGTCACCACATTCCCCGAAATTCAAATTTGGGCAAACTTCAAACTTTTCCATAAAATTTGTCAAAATTCGCCTTGGGGATTAGTATGGAATAAGTTGAGCATTTTCCAGATCTTCGATTTATTTTTAATGTAAAACACTGCAAATTTGCAGCAAAAGAAAACTAGAAGGCATGAAGGGCTTTGATCAAATTGTAGTGCGAATATTTTTGAGTTGAAAGTAGAGAAGGCAGTTTTCCTTGTCACATTCAAGCTTTTGTGAAGCGGAGATCGAGCAGCCGCTGAAAGTGGAACATCGTTTGCTGGCCTGAAGTTGTAGTCCTATGAGAGTGCATAGCGCAAATCCCCTTAGCTATTCGGCAATTGCTTAATCGATCATGCATCGGAGCGCTCCAATCAATTTTGCATTAATGAGTTAGACTTTCATGAACATAGGCAAGTCGAGCCTAGGGTTTCATTTATTTATTTATTTCTTAGTTATTTTTTTCATCTATAAATTTTTATCAAAGTATTTTAAGTTTCTATAATATATGTTTATAGCATTGGAAAAGTCAAGTATTATTTTAGTTTAATTAAAAAAGCTATCCAAAATTTAACATTTATTATAATCAAACTTAATTGAAGTTAATTTTATTTTTATAGTTTCTACATTTTTTTAATATAGTCTTCTACTTTTGTGTGTGTATATATATCTAAGTTACCGATTTGGGTGTGGATTCAGATGTGGATGCGCGATTTTTTTTTTTTTAGGGGATGCGGATGCGTTTGGATGCGTGTGTATATATATATATATATATTTATATAATATAATATAATATAATATATGATATATGCAAAGAAGTGCAAGAACTATACAAAAATAAATCATTTGATAGTATGAATTTCAGAATTAGAATAATGATACTTCACCAATCACCATTGATCAAGATTCAAGATATTTATTAAAAATAGGGAAATGTGTTATTGTTAACAGCAGAAGCTACTGTGTGTCTATTGAAATCCTAAATTTTCATTTGCTATTCACTATCGTGGTTGACATGTATCCTGTATATTTAATATGATAAACAACATTTAAACTATTTCAATTTTCCTCACCATGAACACACCTCCCTAGCTAGTAGGAACTTGTAAATCAGATTCTGGGTAATTTTTGTAATTTTCAGGTCAATCCTTGAGTCTTAATTAGCGTTGTAAGTCTTCTATAGAAGCATGTTTGAATCTGATTGGAAATAATTAAACCCAGATATTACAGCGAATTATGTGGTAAGTCACAAGGTTCGAATTCAAGTTCGGTGACAGTAAAATTCGAATAAATTCGACAAGGAGAAAAAATTCGGAAAAAAATTCGTGATTAAATTTTTTTTATATAAATTTGATTTATATAATATATATAATAATTAAATTGTCAAAAATATCACAATATTCTATAAAATTCAAATATTTAAATAAGTTATAATAAATTTAAAATAATATTAATATTTAATCTATATGTTTATTAAATTTATAAATTGTTTATATTAAATAATATAACATTTTGTAATATATTTTGAAATATTTAAAGTTTTATTAAGTTTATATATTAACTGTAGATTAGATATTTTAGAATATTAAAATTAAATTTAACAAATGTTAATGTTTTTTAAATTTATTAAAATATATAACGAATATAATCATATTAAATTTAAACTAATCTTAATGTTATATATATTTAATACTACTAATAAAATCTTAATAAAAAATTAAAATGCGTATATAAAATTTAATGAATGGACGGAATTTAAAAAAAAACGTCAAAACCAAAAATAAATATATCGTGGAGTTATGGGAAAACATTGGAATGGAGGATGCAGTCTTCTCTAGAAAACAACAGTCGGCTCTGGTCTTTTGTAGGGGCCTTTCTTTTGCTCTTAGTACTGGTGAAAGAATTTCAATTTTGCGGGAGTGATTTACTGATACTCTCTCAACCTCTCCTCATCTGCAACTGATTTAGCATATTGACCTATTGAAAACTCCTTACAAAAATGCATTTAGAGAAGATTTTTTATCTGTACGAATTTATTGATGAATATTTGCAATTTTTATAAAAGTGTATTCCGGGTGCCTGTGGTGGCTTCCGGGTGGCACCCACAGGGAATCTGCTCCCGGATCTGCCTCCACAGGCATCTGCACCCGCATCTGGAGGCCCTGAGGACGCATCGGTATCTTTGATATATATATATATACACACACACGCACCCAAACTCACCCAAAACCCCCAAATTATTTTTTCACACATCCGCGTACTGGGTTCTCCAACCCACATCTGCATCCGCAGCTGAATTGGTAACTTAGCAAAACCACAGAACATGAGAATAATATAAAAGTAATTTATGATTATTAATAACACTGAATATTTATCATTATTGTTGCGGTTTTGAAAATATGCAAGCTAGAAACCATAGTTTACAGTTTACACAACAAAAAGATGGCTGATATCATGATCATTTTGGTGACTAGACAAATTTTACATATAAATATGTTATGGTTTGGCTTACGTAGGTCTGTGTTAGTAGCTATATATATTATAGCCAGAGAAGCACTATTTCTATTTGTTAGGTGATGTGAAAAGGTGAAGTAGGTATTTAGGGCATCTGTTTTGATTAAGTCAAGCTCTTTGTTTTGTATCAATAAAAGTAAACTTCTCATTTGTATTTTTTTTCAGGTGATGATATAGGTGAAGCAGACAATATGGGTGTATTTTTTTAGTTAAATCAAGCTTTAATGGTAGTTCAAGGAGATCTCTCTTTTTCTGTAACAAGGGGTATTTGTCTAAGTTTTTAGATAGTTCCTTTTTAACTATTTTGAATATATTGAATAGATGGACGATACTAGCACACTGTGCATCTCTGTTTTGATACTCAACACTGATCTGTGTATTGGATAGATCTATTCATAACATGTTTTTCATTATCTGTATTGGCCCATCTTTATTTGTATAGCATATAAACTTGTATCAGATATTCCAGAGTCCAGACATCATCTGTTGTATGTATCTGTCCTGGGCTGTACCTGGGCTTTATCATTGAATAATATGTTGTCGAATTCACTGTCATATCCAAGTTCTTTAGAAAATCTGAGTTTTTGGGGCTGCAGTACAGTCAGTGATTATCTGCAAGGAAATCCATTGATTGTATTTACTATTTACTATTATTCTTTAAAACTATAACATTGCCAATAGGTCACAAAAATTCAGATTGTTTTTCTTTTACTTTTTAAATTAAGTCTTTTATATTAGGATGAGGTAACATCCTCAGGAGTGGCTATATGTGATTTGTTCTTTAAGGTGATAGTTCACACATGCCAGTCATATGGACGTGCTGAATCAATAGAAGTTGATCATTTGACAGCTTGAGCTTGAAAGAGAATTATGAGTGACAATAATCGACATTGGTATATGTTAAAGGGCTGTTGTACATGTCCCATGTGAATTGAATCTGGGTCAGATCGGACCTGAACTGGCTGATCCAGGGTTGTTAATTGATAACAGAGGAAAATTACACCCAAGTTAGCTTTATTCATTAGAACATTTCAGGACAACTTCAAACTTGTGTGTCAATTTAATTCATGGACTAGCTAGAAACAAGGAATGCGGAAACAATTAAATAGGTAGACTATGAGACTAAATATTAGAATGGGTTGGTCCTGCAGATATGATATAGTCCAACACAATACAGAATTCAAACGCAAGATGTCAGATTAATAGTCTGTAAACTTCCAGGAAAATCAAATAAACATTGAATCATCCATCACATATTATTGAAATTGAAGTACCCCAAGAGTTGATCAGACCCCTTAAGGCATTATTACAGTTAGACATGAAGCTAACCCAAGTATCAAGCTTGCTTTTCCTCCTGACTAGCTTCAGATGGGTATTCAACTTCATTAGGTTGTTAGTGAGATGTGCCGACACCACCATTTTCCACGAACATTTTGACAGAAGAATTTCTGCCTACTCAAGGAAATCTAACTTCATTTTGATGGAACCCTTTTCTCAGACATTCTAGAATCTAACACGTGTTGGCTCAAATCAGTCTGTGGGTGTGCATGCGTACACATGAAGGTCAACATCCAAACTAAAGTGAGATTCACATCCACAATTTGGGATCAACCACTTCCTGGAGGCTATGGATTCCCTAATGAGTCCAAGCAACATGCAAGCCAGGGAATTTGACTAAAATTGACTTGGCCCACTACAATGAATGTGACCAGCGACAACCAGAATTGACTGCCTGAGTTACAAGCCTCTCCCTACAACTGGGCGTGGAGCTTCACTCTCTGCTTGGTGTTGGCTACAACCAGTTGACAGACTAAACTGATCGGTAGTTTTATCTGAAAGTATTCCTGTCATTGGCTTCTAGTCAATGACAAACACATGATTGTATATGCTAGAATCACATTAACATGTTTAAATATTCCTAGGTCCTATTATCTACATATACCTTATCAAAGCCTTTCATTTCTCTTTTTCTGATGATTCACAATTTCTGCACTTGTATGTTTATTGTTTCAGGAGTAACAATTGGTTGATTCCTCTTCATATTTATATTAATATCTGAGATCTTCCTCCTTGAATCTCATTGGCACATTTAAGTGTTACACAGATTTCTCATAATAATTTCTGGGGTTTCTATTTTATTCCTTGGACTCTGGGCCATGCAACTGCCAACTTCACCTGATTGGATTTTCTTCTGGTGTTGTGCTTTAGCTGGTGCTTTTGCCCATTTCTAGGGTTGCAATTTTTTTTGATTGTCTAAGCTCTTTCACTAAAGATGTATTATTCTCAGGTTCTGTCTTGCTACTTCTGTCATGCAATCTGGTTACTCCTGTTTTGACTATGGATGTTTGGCTTCTTAGTTTCCTTTTCTGTTAGGTGCTTATGTATTGTGATTAGACACCATTGATTTCTTGCGAAACAGATCACCCTTCCTCCTAGTTGGTTTAGCCTGATCCCTTAGCAATTAAATTTATGACATCTATGCATTGGGAACATTAGAAACACATTTTATTTATCGAAGTTGCACATTAGTCTAGCTAAACACCACTATGATAGCAACATTAATGATGGCTGATATCATGATCATTTTGGTGACTAGACAAATTTTACATATAAATATGTTATGGTTTGGCTTACGTAGGTCTGTGTTAGTAGCTATATATATTATAGCCAGAGAAGCACTATTTCTATTTGTTAGGTGATGTGAAAAGGTGAAGTAGGTATTTAGGGCATCTGTTTTGATTAAGTCAAGCTCTTTGTTTTGTATCAATAAAAGTAAACTTCTCATTTGTATTTTTTTTCAGGTGATGATATAGGTGAAGCAGACAATATGGGTGTATTTTTTTAGTTAAATCAAGCTTTAATGGTAGTTCAAGGAGATCTCTCTTTTTCTGTAACAAGGGGTATTTGTCTAAGTTTTTAGATAGTTCCTTTTTAACTATTTTGAATATATTGAATAGATGGACGATACTAGCACACTGTGCATCTCTGTTTTGATACTCAACACTGATCTGTGTATTGGATAGATCTATTCATAACATGTTTTTCATTATCTGTATTGGCCCATCTTTATTTGTATAGCATATAAACTTGTATCAGATATTCCAGAGTCCAGACATCATCTGTTGTATGTATCTGTCCTGGGCTGTACCTGGGCTTTATCATTGAATAATATGTTGTCGAATTCACTGTCATATCCAAGTTCTTTAGAAAATCTGAGTCTTTGGGGCTGCAGTACAGTCAGTGATTATCTGCAAGGAAATCCATTGATTGTATTTACTATTTACTATTATTCTTTAAAACTATAACATTGCCAATAGGTCACAAAAATTCAGATTGTTTTTCTTTTACTTTTTAAATTAAGTCTTTTATATTAGGATGATGTAACATCCTCAGGAGTGGCTATATGTGATTTGTTCTTTAAGGTGATAGTTCACACATGCCAGTCATATGGACGTGCTGAATCAATAGAAGTTGATCATTTGACAGCTTGAGCTTGAAAGAGAATTATGAGTGACAATAATCGACATTGGTATATGTTAAAGGGCTGTTGTACATGTCCCATGTGAATTGAATCTGGGTCAGATCGGACCTGAACTGGCTGATCCAGGGTTGTTAATTGATAACAGAGGAAAATTACACCCAAGTTAGCTTTATTCATTAGAACATTTCAGGACAACTTCAAACTTGTGTGTCAATTTAATTCATGGACTAGCTAGAAACAAGGAATGCGGAAACAATTAAATAGGTAGACTATGAGACTAAATATTAGAATGGGTTGGTCCTGCAGATATGATATAGTCCAACACAATACAGAATTCAAACGCAAGATGTCAGATTAATAGTCTGTAAACTTCCAGGAAAATCAAATAAACATTGAATCATCCATCACATATTATTGAAATTGAAGTACCCCAAGAGTTGATCAGACCCCTTAAGGCATTATTACAGTTAGACATGAAGCTAACCCAAGTATCAAGCTTGCTTTTCCTCCTGACTAGCTTCAGATGGGTATTCAACTTCATTAGGTTGTTAGTGAGATGTGCCGACACCACCATTTTCCACGAACATTTTGACAGAAGAATTTCTGCCTACTCAAGGAAATCTAACTTCATTTTGATGGAACCCTTTTCTCAGACATTCTAGAATCTAACACGTGTTGGCTCAAATCAGTCTGTGGGTGTGCATGCGTACACATGAAGGTCAACATCCAAACTAAAGTGAGATTCACATCCACAATTTGGGATCAACCACTTCCTGGAGGCTATGGATTCCCTAATGAGTCCAAGCACATGCAAGCCAGGGAATTTGACTAAAATTGACTTGGCCCACTACAATGAATGTGACCAGCGACAACCAGAATTGACTGCCTGAGTTACAAGCCTCTCCCTACAACTGGGCGTGGAGCTTCACTCTCTGCTTGGTGTTGGCTACAACCAGTTGACAGACTAAACTGATCGGTAGTTTTATCTGAAAGTATTCCTGTCATTGGCTTCTAGTCAATGACAAACACATGATTGTATATGCTAGAATCACATTAACATGTTTAAATATTCCTAGGTCCTATTATCTACATATACCTTATCAAAGCCTTTCATTTCTCTTTTTCTGATGATTCACAATTTCTGCACTTGTATGTTTATTGTTTCAGGAGTAACAATTGGTTGATTCCTCTTCATATTTATATTAATATCTGAGATCTTCCTCCTTGAATCTCATTGGCACATTTAAGTGTTACACAGATTTCTCATAATAATTTCTGGGGTTTCTATTTTATTCCTTGGACTCTGGGCCATGCAACTGCCAACTTCACCTGATTGGATTTTCTTCTGGTGTTGTGCTTTAGCTGGTGCTTTTGCCCATTTCTAGGGTTGCAATTTTTTTTGATTGTCTAAGCTCTTTCACTAAAGATGTATTATTCTCAGGTTCTGTCTTGCTACTTCTGTCATGCAATCTGGTTACTCCTGTTTTGACTATGGATGTTTGGCTTCTTAGTTTCCTTTTCTGTTAGGTGCTTATGTATTGTGATTAGACACCATTGATTTCTTGCGAAACAGATCACCCTTCCTCCTAGTTGGTTTAGCCTGATCCCTTAGCAATTAAATTTATGACATCTATGCATTGGGAACATTAGAAACACATTTTATTTATCGAAGTTGCACATTAGTCTAGCTAAACACCACTATGATAGCAACATTAATGATGGCTGATATCATGATCATTTTGGTGACTAGACAAATTTTACATATAAATATGTTATGGTTTGGCTTACGTAGGTCTGTGTTAGTAGCTATATATATTATAGCCAGAGAAGCACTATTTCTATTTGTTAGGTGATGTGAAAAGGTGAAGTAGGTATTTAGGGCATCTGTTTTGATTAAGTCAAGCTCTTTGTTTTGTATCAATAAAAGTAAACTTCTCATTTGTATTTTTTTTCAGGTGATGATATAGGTGAAGCAGACAATATGGGTGTATTTTTTTAGTTAAATCAAGCTTTAATGGTAGTTCAAGGAGATCTCTCTTTTTCTGTAACAAGGGGTATTTGTCTAAGTTTTTAGATAGTTCCTTTTTAACTATTTTGAATATATTGAATAGATGGACGATACTAGCACACTGTGCATCTCTGTTTTGATACTCAACACTGATCTGTGTATTGGATAGATCTATTCATAACATGTTTTTCATTATCTGTATTGGCCCATCTTTATTTGTATAGCATATAAACTTGTATCAGATATTCCAGAGTCCAGACATCATCTGTTGTATGTATCTGTCCTGGGCTGTACCTGGGCTTTATCATTGAATAATATGTTGTCGAATTCACTGTCATATCCAAGTTCTTTAGAAAATCTGAGTCTTTGGGGCTGCAGTACAGTCAGTGATTATCTGCAAGGAAATCCATTGATTGTATTTACTATTTACTATTATTCTTTAAAACTATAACATTGCCAATAGGTCACAAAAATTCAGATTGTTTTTCTTTTACTTTTTAAATTAAGTCTTTTATATTAGGATGATGTAACATCCTCAGGAGTGGCTATATGTGATTTGTTCTTTAAGGTGATAGTTCACACATGCCAGTCATATGGACGTGCTGAATCAATAGAAGTTGATCATTTGACAGCTTGAGCTTGAAAGAGAATTATGAGTGACAATAATCGACATTGGTATATGTTAAAGGGCTGTTGTACATGTCCCATGTGAATTGAATCTGGGTCAGATCGGACCTGAACTGGCTGATCCAGGGTTGTTAATTGATAACAGAGGAAAATTACACCCAAGTTAGCTTTATTCATTAGAACATTTCAGGACAACTTCAAACTTGTGTGTCAATTTAATTCATGGACTAGCTAGAAACAAGGAATGCGGAAACAATTAAATAGGTAGACTATGAGACTAAATATTAGAATGGGTTGGTCCTGCAGATATGATATAGTCCAACACAATACAGAATTCAAACGCAAGATGTCAGATTAATAGTCTGTAAACTTCCAGGAAAATCAAATAAACATTGAATCATCCATCACATATTATTGAAATTGAAGTACCCCAAGAGTTGATCAGACCCCTTAAGGCATTATTACAGTTAGACATGAAGCTAACCCAAGTATCAAGCTTGCTTTTCCTCCTGACTAGCTTCAGATGGGTATTCAACTTCATTAGGTTGTTAGTGAGATGTGCCGACACCACCATTTTCCACGAACATTTTGACAGAAGAATTTCTGCCTACTCAAGGAAATCTAACTTCATTTTGATGGAACCCTTTTCTCAGACATTCTAGAATCTAACACGTGTTGGCTCAAATCAGTCCGTGGGTGTGCATGCGTACACATGAAGGTCAACATCCAAACTAAAGTGAGATTCACATCCACAATTTGGGATCAACCACTTCCTGGAGGCTATGGATTCCCTAATGAGTCCAAGCACATGCAAGCCAGGGAATTTGACTAAAATTGACTTGGCCCACTACAATGAATGTGACCAGCGACAACCAGAATTGACTGCCTGAGTTACAAGCCTCTCCCTACAACTGGGCGTGGAGCTTCACTCTCTGCTTGGTGTTGGCTACAACCAGTTGACAGACTAAACTGATCGGTAGTTTTATCTGAAAGTATTCCTGTCATTGGCTTCTAGTCAATGACAAACACATGATTGTATATGCTAGAATCACATTAACATGTTTAAATATTCCTAGGTCCTATTATCTACATATACCTTATCAAAGCCTTTCATTTCTCTTTTTCTGATGATTCACAATTTCTGCACTTGTATGTTTATTGTTTCAGGAGTAACAATTGGTTGATTCCTCTTCATATTTATATTAATATCTGAGATCTTCCTCCTTGAATCTCATTGGCACATTTAAGTGTTACACGGATTTCTCATAATAATTTCTGGGGTTTCTATTTTATTCCTTGGACTCTGGGCCATGCAACTGCCAACTTCACCTGATTGGATTTTCTTCTGGTGTTGTGCTTTAGCTGGTGCTTTTGCCCATTTCTAGGGTTGCAATTTTTTTTGATTGTCTAAGCTCTTTCACTAAAGATGTATTATTCTCAGGTTCTGTCTTGCTACTTCTGTCATGCAATCTGGTTACTCCTGTTTTGACTATGGATGTTTGGCTTCTTAGTTTCCTTTTCTGTTAGGTGCTTATGTATTGTGATTAGACACCATTGATTTCTTGCGAAACAGATCACCCTTCCTCCTAGTTGGTTTAGCCTGATCCCTTAGCAATTAAATTTATGACATCTATGCATTGGGAACATTAGAAACACATTTTATTTATCGAAGTTGCACATTAGTCTAGCTAAACACCACTATGATAGCAACATTAATGATGGCTGATATCATGATCATTTTGGTGACTAGACAAATTTTACATATAAATATGTTATGGTTTGGCTTACGTAGGTCTGTGTTAGTAGCTATATATATTATAGCCAGAGAAGCACTATTTCTATTTGTTAGGTGATGTGAAAAGGTGAAGTAGGTATTTAGGGCATCTGTTTTGATTAAGTCAAGCTCTTTGTTTTGTATCAATAAAAGTAAACTTCTCATTTGTATTTTTTTTCAGGTGATGATATAGGTGAAGCAGACAATATGGGTGTATTTTTTTAGTTAAATCAAGCTTTAATGGTAGTTCAAGGAGATCTCTCTTTTTCTGTAACAAGGGGTATTTGTCTAAGTTTTTAGATAGTTCCTTTTTAACTATTTTGAATATATTGAATAGATGGACGATACTAGCACACTGTGCATCTCTGTTTTGATACTCAACACTGATCTGTGTATTGGATAGATCTATTCATAACATGTTTTTCATTATCTGTATTGGCCCATCTTTATTTGTATAGCATATAAACTTGTATCAGATATTCCAGAGTCCAGACATCATCTGTTGTATGTATCTGTCCTGGGCTGTACCTGGGCTTTATCATTGAATAATATGTTGTCGAATTCACTGTCATATCCAAGTTCTTTAGAAAATCTGAGTCTTTGGGGCTGCAGTACAGTCAGTGATTATCTGCAAGGAAATCCATTGATTGTATTTACTATTTACTATTATTCTTTAAAACTATAACATTGCCAATAGGTCACAAAAATTCAGATTGTTTTTCTTTTACTTTTTAAATTAAGTCTTTTATATTAGGATGATGTAACATCCTCAGGAGTGGCTATATGTGATTTGTTCTTTAAGGTGATAGTTCACACATGCCAGTCATATGGACGTGCTGAATCAATAGAAGTTGATCATTTGACAGCTTGAGCTTGAAAGAGAATTATGAGTGACAATAATCGACATTGGTATATGTTAAAGGGCTGTTGTACATGTCCCATGTGAATTGAATCTGGGTCAGATCGGACCTGAACTGGCTGATCCAGGGTTGTTAATTGATAACAGAGGAAAATTACACCCAAGTTAGCTTTATTCATTAGAACATTTCAGGACAACTTCAAACTTGTGTGTCAATTTAATTCATGGACTAGCTAGAAACAAGGAATGCGGAAACAATTAAATAGGTAGACTATGAGACTAAATATTAGAATGGGTTGGTCCTGCAGATATGATATAGTCCAACACAATACAGAATTCAAACGCAAGATGTCAGATTAATAGTCTGTAAACTTCCAGGAAAATCAAATAAACATTGAATCATCCATCACATATTATTGAAATTGAAGTACCCCAAGAGTTGATCAGACCCCTTAAGGCATTATTACAGTTAGACATGAAGCTAACCCAAGTATCAAGCTTGCTTTTCCTCCTGACTAGCTTCAGATGGGTATTCAACTTCATTAGGTTGTTAGTGAGATGTGCCGACACCACCATTTTCCACGAACATTTTGACAGAAGAATTTCTGCCTACTCAAGGAAATCTAACTTCATTTTGATGGAACCCTTTTCTCAGACATTCTAGAATCTAACACTTGTTGGCTCAAATCAGTCTGTGGGTGTGCATGCGTACACATGAAGGTCAACATCCAAACTAAAGTGAGATTCACATCCACAATTTGGGATCAACCACTTCCTGGAGGCTATGGATTCCCTAATGAGTCCAAGCACATGCAAGCCAGGGAATTTGACTAAAATTGACTTGGCCCACTACAATGAATGTGACCAGCGACAACCAGAATTGACTGCCTGAGTTACAAGCCTCTCCCTACAACTGGGCGTGGAGCTTCACTCTCTGCTTGGTGTTGGCTACAACCAGTTGACAGACTAAACTGATCGGTAGTTTTATCTGAAAGTATTCCTGTCATTGGCTTCTAGTCAATGACAAACACATGATTGTATATGCTAGAATCACATTAACATGTTTAAATATTCCTAGGTCCTATTATCTACATATACCTTATCAAAGCCTTTCATTTCTCTTTTTCTGATGATTCACAATTTCTGCACTTGTATGTTTATTGTTTCAGGAGTAACAATTGGTTGATTCCTCTTCATATTTATATTAATATCTGAGATCTTCCTCCTTGAATCTCATTGGCACATTTAAGTGTTACACGGATTTCTCATAATAATTTCTGGGGTTTCTATTTTATTCCTTGGACTCTGGGCCATGCAACTGCCAACTTCACCTGATTGGATTTTCTTCTGGTGTTGTGCTTTAGCTGGTGCTTTTGCCCATTTCTAGGGTTGCAATTTTTTTTGATTGTCTAAGCTCTTTCACTAAAGATGTATTATTCTCAGGTTCTGTCTTGCTACTTCTGTCATGCAATCTGGTTACTCCTGTTTTGACTATGGATGTTTGGCTTCTTAGTTTCCTTTTCTGTTAGGTGCTTATGTATTGTGATTAGACACCATTGATTTCTTGCGAAACAGATCACCCTTCCTCCTAGTTGGTTTAGCCTGATCCCTTAGCAATTAAATTTATGACATCTATGCATTGGGAACATTAGAAACACATTTTATTTATCGAAGTTGCACATTAGTCTAGCTAAACACCACTATGATAGCAACATTAATGATTCCTTCACACATCACTGCTTAGCATAATCTGAGTAATGTTTTCTGATTCTCAATCAAAATATCCATCATTAGAAGACATACAGTATAATCAAAATCAGAGAATTGCGTTTAGATAAATTGTTCATGTTTACTAGTCAGAAAGCCCATTGGTTTTTTTTCGTAATACTAATTTTCAACCAAGACATAAAGTGATGGTGTATTACAAAAACAATTGATATGATATTTTATCACTGTGATAGACATCTGAGAGGGTACTATATACATGATATTTAGTAATATGGAACTGTATTCTGATATTAGCGTAGCAAAATGGGTCTGGATCAATAAGTAAAAGATGTGGCCATTATAACAGACATATATTATGACAAAATATATAGATAATAAATAAAGTTTAACATTCTTACCATTACAGCGGAAATCAATGAAGACACAATATCTATACATCCATTTAGTGATGCTACTATATTCTTATTTGATGGAGTAATGAGTACAGAGCTATAAGTATTTATATGTTTATATAGGCATGATATAAATGGAAACATTATGATAGGCAATTATGAAGACCAATTTTATGGTGTGTGATACTATGATGTAGATACTCTATTTGGCATGTTTTCTGCTGTGGGAATTATAATAATCATCAATTAGAATACTTAATTGGGGGAAATGTGTGACTTGGAATTTGTTGTCATGATTCCTAAGATAGGATTCTGGTTTTTGTGCAGGCCACTCAGAGTCTCAAGTTTTCAAACCCTGAGTCTGCTTTGCTACAGAGATGGGCAAGGGGAGCAAGAGCTTTTAGGTTTGCACTAATGATATCTTTTAATGAATTCAAGGATAATTCACAATTGTTATTTGTCCATTGTATTGCTATGCTGTTTTGTTTTAGGCTATTGGATTATAAATACTAAGTTTTAGTATTTTGTTTCCTTTGATATCTGCAGCTCTAAGCCTGCTGGCAATGATGTTATTGGTATTGATTTGGGGACAACAAATTCATGTGTTGCAGTTATGGAAGGAAAGGTTAGCTGTTCCAAACTTGACTCCTCTTAGATGATCTAGTTGTGAAGTCCCTATTGAATCTGATGCTTTTGTTTGCAACTTTTGATTTAACTTTATTACCATTTCTGACTTAATTTTATTGTTTAAATTTTTTAATTGGATGACTGAAGAATCCCAAAGTAATTGAGAATTCAGAAGGTGCACGAACAACACCATCTGTAGTGGCCTTTAATCAGAAGGGAGAGCTTCTTGTAGGTACCCCTGCTAAGCGTCAAGCTGTAACAAATCCTACAAATACTGTGTTTGGAACAAAGCGATTGATAGGAAGGCGCTATGATGATCCCCAAACACAGAAAGAGATGAAGATGGTTCCATACAAAATTGTTAGAGCAACCAATGGTGATGCATGGGTTGAAGTAAATGGGCAGCAATATTCCCCTAGTCAGATTGGGGCATTTGTTTTGACAAAAATGAAAGAAACTGCAGAAGCTTATCTTGGTAAGTCTGTCTCAAGTGCAGTCATTACAGTTCCAGCTTACTTCAATGATGCGCAGCGACAGGCAACCAAAGATGCTGGAAAAATTGCTGGGTTGGACGTGAAGAGAATTATCAATGAGCCAACAGCAGCTGCACTTTCATATGGAATGAACAATAAAGAAGGTTTGATTGCTGTTTTTGATTTGGGTGGAGGAACTTTTGATGTGTCAATCCTGGAAATTTCAAGCGGCGTTTTTGAGGTAAGCTACTATGCATGCAAAAGTACAGCTGTTGTACTTTTCTTTTTGGTATTGTCAAGTTAGTGTTACAATCATGTGGAATATTTTCTGTTGTATACATATAGATTTATATACGTTATTTCCTGCAGGTGAAAGCTACCAATGGTGATACATTCTTAGGTGGAGAAGACTTTGATAACACTTTACTTGACTTCTTGGTTTCTGAATTTAAGAAATCTGAGGGCATTGACTTGTCCAAGGACAGGTTGGCTTTGCAAAGGCTCCGTGAGGCTGCAGAGAAAGCTAAGGTAGAGCTTTCTTCCTCTTCACAGACAGATATTAATTTGCCTTTTATCACAGCAGATGCATCTGGGGCCAAGCACTTGAATATTACTTTAACTCGATCAAAATTTGAGAATTTGGTTAATCACCTTATTGAGCGAACCAGAGAACCTTGCAAGAGTTGCCTGAAAGATGCAGGCATCTCAATAAAAGAAGTGGATGAAGTGCTCCTCGTAGGAGGAATGACACGAGTTCCAAAGGTTCAAGAAATTGTTTCCGAGATCTTTGGCAAACAGCCAAGCAAAGGTGTTAACCCAGATGAGGCTGTTGCTATGGGAGCTGCTCTCCAAGGTGGTATACTCCGTGGTGATGTAAAGGAACTGTTACTTTTGGATGTCACACCTCTATCCCTAGGAATTGAAACTCTTGGCGGAGTTTTTACAAGGCTCATTAACAGAAATACAACAATTCCAACCAAGAAAAGTCAGGTCTTTTCAACTGCTGCAGATGGTCAAACTCAGGTAGGAGTCAGAGTATTGCAAGGTGAGCGTGAGATGGCTACAGACAATAAACTTTTAGGGGAGTTTGAGCTAGTTGGTATTCCTCCAGCTCCCAGGGGTGTGCCCCAAATTGAAGTCACATTTGACATAGATGCAAATGGCATTGTTACTGTGAGTGCCAAAGATAAGGCCACTAATAAAGAGCAGGCCATTACAATCAAGTCGTCTGGAGGATTGTCAGAAGATGAGATTCAAAAGATGGTTAGAGAGGCTGAGTTGCATGCTCAGAAAGATCAGGAAAAGAAGAAACTAATTGATGCTAGGAACAGTGCAGACAACACAATTTACAGTGTAGAGAAGAGTTTGAGCGATCACAAGGATAAAATTCCTTCAGAAGTAGTCTCTGAAATAGAGCAAGCTGTAGCCGATCTCAAGAAGGCAATGTCTAGTGATAATGTTGATGAGATCACTGCAAAAACAGATGCGGCAACTAGGGCATCTTTGAAAATTGGTCAGCATATCAACCAACAATCTGGTGGGTCATCTTCTGGTTCACAAGGTGGTTCTGAAGGTGGCTCTCAAGGGCCAGATGCTCCTGAGGCTGAATATGAAGAGGTTAAGAAGTGAGGTAACAACCAAAGATGAGTCTGGGGTGGCGAATTGACTATCTGCCATATTCAGTGAACGTGTTTCCTACACTGGTAATTAAGAGCTTCCATAAGCAAATATTAGATTTGCTCACTGTAGGAATTTTCATATGCGGTTTAATCCTATTTAAAGCTATAACAATTTTCCAGAAAATGTTTATTTAGTTTTAGATATCAACTTTCTATATGATTGTTTCTGTAGAAGTAATGCCATTGCCAATGCATTCCATTAATGCCTTAATGGTTCAGAAGTGAGAACCCTTCTGTGTTGTTTTTAACTTAAATTCAAATAGCATTTGAGTATAGCAATAAGGCGATAGATAATCCAATGTATTCATTTTGGGATTTTGGATGAACTTTTTTTATGGTTATGTGAGGAATGTTGGTTATATGAACGACATGGTTTCTTGCTGTCATTTAATTTCATTCTTGGAAAATATTTTTTTGTATGCATCTGTTTTAAATTTTTGAAGGCTTTTTTACACGAGTTGATTAATAGGCACGTGGGAAAGCTTTGTATTGAATGTGTCTCTCTTTATATTTGCTTGGCAGTACATGTCTGAGATCTCATATGTTTTTAAATTTCTGTTGATATTTCATTCTGTTAATAGGAAACCTTTGGAGACTAATTGTGATCATCATATGAAAATACATTAACGTGATCTGTATTTAAAAGCTTGGTATTTAGCCCTAAAATATGAATGGTAGATGTTTGGGCTTAATGAAAATCTCTTTCCATTGAGCCCGACCCCTAACTGTCTTAATGAATCTCTGCCTATGAAAAAATTAAAGAGTTAAAAACAGACAAATTTGCAATTTTGTCTGCTGATGCCTTTCAAGTCTTCCGGATAGAATAAAGGTGTAGAATCAGAGGCAAAGCTCATAATCCCAAGTTTTTATAATAGCTCAGAACGAGACTATATTAGGTATGTTTTTATGATAGCGAGTTTTTCTTAAATTGTAGTTTTGGTGCCTAATTTCCAGGAAAAGATAATTGTTAAAATTTTCACTCACAAAAAGGCAATTTCTTTTCTTTAAAGGCATTGTATCTGCAATATTTGTCTAGTTATCAAATTTATCAAGATATTAGCCATTTTTTGTGTTAATTATGGTTTCTGGCTGGCATACATTCAAAATTAGGATGACCATGTTGAATATTCACGTTATTATAAATCATAAATTAGATGCAAATTTTCATTGATGACGTTTACATTGTCATCTTAGAGCAATGAGAGAGGAAGTGTCATTCTATATATACCATGAGTAAGATATCAAATTTTAAAGTTGCGTCTAACACTGAGCATTGAAATATCTTTCATATCATTCTTCTGTTCTGCTTTTTCGTGATGAAGCATATTTTTGTATGCCGTACAATGTCAAGAATTTCTGAATCTTTTGATGTTTTCTAACTATACTGACATTTTTGTTTTGGTTTCGTAGATGGTATGATATAAATATGTATCTTACAGATTAATGATGGTGCAAGCATAATTATAACCTTAGGCATGTTCTTCAGGCAGCAAGTAGAATTAATCAAGTGCCCATAGCTACGATTGATGGTTTTAAAAATAAACAATCGAACAAAAGAAAGAAAAAGCCTTGCCAACCCGGTTCACTTTTTGTTGGTTCATTAGCACATAGTCGACCTCCTCCCTAACCTACAAAATATTCCCTAGTTTTTAAGGCGGGCATTAAATATATAGATTAGATGATATCCAGCTGATATGGAAACTAAGGAATTTAACTATAAGTAAATGGTCTCAATGGGAGCCACGAGTCATCCAGGTGGGTTTTTGAAAGGGGTTAAGACCAACCCTTCCTACATGTAATAATAGGCTTCCTGGGGGACTGGAAGGACTCAATGGCTATTTCCGGTGAAGATCACTTCTTTTATATTGTGGGAGGGTGTCTATTTTGCCGGCACATGCATGCCGAGGGCTTTTATTATATTGCCAGTTCATTCATGCATATTGAGGTAGAGATTAATTGCGATGCGGCTAAGTTTCCTACATAATGCACCGTTGACCAAATTTCAAAAAATGGAAAATACAACAGTTTTTTGCAAAATTTTGACCATCTAAGAGCATACACCAAAAGAGCCAACAAAGAGACAAGAAGATTTTGAAAGGGGGAAAACAAAGAAAAACCCTTTGTGATATTAAGAATGAGGCAAAGCCAGAGAGAGAGAGCAAGTAGCTCATTACAATAATTTAATAAAGGAGGAATAAGAGATGAGAGCATCTTTTAAATAAAGATGAGGAATGGAGTTACAAAGTAACTCACCAATCTATGAATGTCAACATTAATAATAGGTGTGTGCAAAGTGCCAAGATTCTCTTAAGGAGGATGAGCTAATTTTCTTAATAAAAAAATTACAAGAAATGACATGTCCTCCCACTTGGACTACAGGATAAAAATACATGTAGGGATTCCAAAGGAATCTCTTAATTAAATAGAAGTAGGATACCTTGGTTTATCCTAAAATAAATAATTAAATACAACCAATGAAAGATTAACTATTCTAATAGGATGGCATTCGTAGCTTTCAATCTATAGCCCTTAAACATCTCTTTGGTGATGTTTCCAAGTTGGTACTCATCTTGCACGAGATAGTCTATGGATTGTAATTTTGTTGAGAGCACTAATGTTTTATAAACGTTATTACCCATCTTTTCATAGTTGATGAGCCTTCTTTCGATCCTCAACCCGAAGGCAAGTGACCTTAAATTATTCCTTCTACCAAGGAAGAGACTAAACTTGTCCTGTTACTATAGGATACTTTTTGTTTTTGTTGTTGCTCATGCTCCATAAAATAGATGTATATTCATTGTGCCTTTAATATAACGTAATATTCTTTTAACAACTTTGAAATGTGTTTGTTGAGGTTTGGACACGAATCTAGAGACAATCTACACTATAAGCAATATTGGGTCTAGTAAGAGTTAAATAATTCAAGCGACCAACTAGTTGTCTATACAAAGTAGTATCAACTAAAGGAGTTTTCATATCAATCATTAACTTAGTTCCTAATTCACAATGAATAGAAACATGAACAACATCATTCATCTTAAATCTTTTTAAAAGACCATGAGCATTTTTGCTTTGACATAGAATATACCCTTAGGGGTTTGCCAAATTTGCATTCCTAAGAAATAATGTAAAATCCCTAAATCTGTCATTTGAAATTTTTGTTTAAGTTGAAACTTAATATAAAAAATTAAAGAATTTGAACTAGAAGTGAGAAACAAACCATCCACATAAAGAATAATAATGACAATATCATCTTTTCATAGTTGATGAACCTTATTCCAATCCTCAACCTGAAGGCAAGTGACCTTAAATTATTCCTTCCACTAAGGAAGAGACTAAACTTGTCTTGTCACTATAGGATACTTTTGTTTTTGTTGTTGTTGCTCATGCTCCCTAAAATAGACCTATATTAATCGTGCCTTTAATATAATATAATATTCTCTTAACATCTTTGAAATGTGTTTGTTGAGGTTTGGACATGAATCTAGAGACAACCTACACTATAAGCAATATCGGGTCTAGTAAGAGTTAAATAATTCAAGCGACCAACTAGTTGTCTATACAAAGTAGCATCAACTAAAGGAGTTTTCATATCAATCATTAACTTAGTTTCTAATTCACATGGAATAGAAACATGAACAACATCATTCATCTTAAATCTTTCTAAAAGATCATGAGCATATTTGCTTTGAGATAGAAAATACCCTTAGGGGTTTGCTAAATTTGCATTCCTAAGAAATAATGTAAAATCCCTAAATCTGTCATTTGAAATTTTTGTTTAAGTTGAAACTTAATATAAAAAATTAAAGAATATGAACTAGAAGCGAGAACCAAATCATCCACATAAAGAATAATAATGACAATATCATCTTGAGTATGTCTAATATAAAGATTATGATCATTTTTGCTTCTAACAAAACCTTGAGAGATAAAGAAAGCATTGATTTTGGAATACCATTCCCTAGGCGATTGTTTTAACCCATAGAGAGATTTTTTCAATTTACAAACTAAATGAGCATTACCTTCTTTAATAAAACCAAGGGGTTTAGACATATATATTTCTTCATGTAAATCACCATTTAAAAAGGCGTTTTTAACTTCCATTTGGTGAATAGGCCAATTCATTTTAGAAGCCAAAACAAGCACAAGTTTAATTGTAGGCATCTTAACAACATGAGCAAAGGTTTCATTATAGTATAATCCTTCAATTTGAGAAAAACCTCTTGCTACTAGCCTAGCTTTAAATTTACTAATCTCATTATTAGCATTTAATTTTGTTTTGTATAACCATTTGCATTAAACCAAATCCTTACCATGGGGTAAAAGAACTAAATCCCAAGTGTTATTAGAAATTAAAGTGTCATATTCCTCTTGCATGGCTTTTCGCCAATGAGATTGAATGTTAGCTTGTTCAAATGTAGTAGGATCATTAGCATTCATAGTAGAAGTTATTAAAGCATAATTGCAAAAATTAATTCTCCTAGGTTTAAGTCCACCCATCCTAGATATATAATCATCACCTTCATAAAGTAAATCTTTAAACCATTTAGGATTTCTTTTAGAAGTAACAAAATCGTCACTATGAGGAGTAGAGATATTAGTACCATCATAATTATCACCAAAAGAAATAGAAATAGATTCATTAGGAGTAGGGTTTAAAGGAGGAGGTGGTTGGTCTTCAACCACAATTTTGCTTCCACTAAACTTTGAATCTTGAACATTGGAGCAATCATGAACTCCATTTTCTGCAATACACCCATCTCTTGCAACTTGAACTTTGTTAGTAGTAGGATTATAAACTCTATATCCTTTAGTGTGTTCATCGTACCCAACAAATATATAAGGAGAAGATTTAACATCTAACTTTTGTCTTTTTTGTTTAGGTGTGTGGACATAAGCAATGGAATAAAAAATCCTTAAATTTGCCAAATTGGGCTTCCTACTTGACCAAGCTTCTTTGGGAGTTTTATCCTTTAAAGCTTTGGTAGGATTCCTATTAAGAAGATAAGTAGCACATGACATAACTTCAACCCAAAACTTATAATCCATATTTTTAGCATGCAACATACATCTAGCCATTTCAACAATGGTTTTATGCTTCCTTTTCACCACACCATTTTGTTGTGGTGTATAAGGAATAGTAAGCTCATGTTTAATTTCAAATGATTTCAAATAAGAATGAAACACATTATTAACATATTATTTCCCGCTCCTGCTCACGCCTCTCTTTTGGCTCCTGTTGCGTCTTCTAGGGTTCTGGCGGTGGCTCCTGCAGAGGTGTCGCTGGATCATGATGCTCCCCCCGCTCCCCCTGAGCCTGGTTTGACACCTGTTGTTGAGGCCGTGGTGGCACCTGTTAGGGTTCCTGGAGTGGTCCCTGCGCGGGAGACTGCAGTCGACCGTATGGTTGCTCAAGCTCCTGCTCCCTTATTTGCCGATGTGACCCCTGTTAGGGCATCTGTGGCAGTCATGACATGGTTGCATGCTGCTGCTCGGAAGGTTGCTGAAGCTCCTGCTCGTTCTGCTTCAAATGACATTCCTCGTAGTGCCTTTCCTGTTAGCAACCATATTTCTATTAAGTTGAATGATGACATTCTCTTTGAGATCGATGCGACAGCCTTTGTTTTTTCTGAGCATAGGTTGATTTGCAGATTCAAGGGTTTCTAGTCCTCTCTGCTTGATCTCCATTCTTGGATTTCAAAATATTGGGAACCTTTAATCTCTGGTTCAATCCATATCTTCCCTATGGCTAAAGGCTTTTTCGTGGCTAAATTTGATAATGTTGAGGACAGACAAACTATTTTGTGTGAAAATTTCTTTAGCTGGGAGGATCATTTTATGCTATTGTTGAAACCATGGCATTCTATTTTTTCTCCTTCTGAATCATTTGATTTGCAACCTATCCGGGTTAGGCTGCCTAACCTTCCCCTCCATCTTTGGATTGACTCCATTCTGGAGACCGTGGGGGATGCGATTGGGGAAATGTTAATGGTGGATTCTACTTATGCTCGTATCCTGATAGATATTGACACTTCAAAAGGCCTGCCATTTGAGATTAAACCTTTTTCTCCTCAGGGTAGAAGCTAGATTCAACAATTGGATTATGAAGGCCTCCCCCTCAGATGCAGAAGATGCTTTAAGACAGGTCATGTTGCTTCTCAATGTGATCTTCAGAAATTTAAAAAGAATTCTTTGTGGTGGAAGGGTGCTTCCTCCCAGCACTATACGGTGGAGAAGGTGTCTTCTCTTTGGAGCTTCTCGCAAGTGGTTGAGAAGGTTGTTGCTGGCCCTGTCTCTACTTCTGCTAATGGTTTAGTGGATGTTGTTCCTGCCAGCTTCGCTGACGGTTCAGTGGAAGTTGTTCCTGCCAGCCCTGCTGGTGTGGATTCTGGTGCGGCTGTTTCTCTTGGTGGAAGCCCAACGTGCCCTATTCCTATGTTAGCTTCTCCTGCTAGATCTGCTGGTAAGATTACTACTGTCGGTAATGGTATCTCAGTTCCTCTAGTTGGGTGCTTTTTGGATCCTTTGCTGGAGGCTGTTTCTTTGGATTTGGTCTGTTGGTAGAAGAAGGCAGCGAAAGTAGAAGATGGTTGGATAATTGTCAAAAGGAAAAATTCAAAGAAATCCTCCTCATTGTTCGATATGACCCTCCGATCTCATAAAAAAGGGGATCTCTGATTAGTCTTTGTTCTTAGGCTACTCAGTGTATTGTGGTTTGTGTGTCCTCCCTCTTGCTGGTTGGATTGAACCATCTCAGGTGCTAGTATTGTAATATCTTTTGTGTGCTCTTGAGGTTTCCGGTCCTATGTTTAGGTTGGATTGTTGTTTTAGTGGAACTACATTAGCTTTATCTTTCGTTCCAGTTATGTAAAGGGTTTCGGGGTCCCTTCAAAACCTGTTGTTATCTTAATAAAAAACATATTCTTTCCCATTATTGGTTCTAAGGATTTTAATCTTAAAACCAAATTGCATTTCAACAAACACATGAAATTCAACAAATATATCTAGAAATTGATCCTTAGTATGCAAAAAATAGATCCAAGTTCTTCTTGACAAATCATCCACAAAAGTAAGAGCATACCTATAACTTTGAATGGAGTTATTCTCCATAGGACCCAAAAGGTCACTATGAATGAGGTGCAACTTATGATGTGCCCTCCAAGATTGACCATACAGAAAAGGTTCCCTATGCATCTTACCACTCATGCATCCATGACATATAATTTTGGAAGAAACAAAATGAGGCAATCCATCAACCATATTTTCTTTTTGCATCAAAGATACATAATCAGATTTCAAATGGCCAAGCCTTTCATGTCATATATCATAGTCAACATTAGCATGCAAATAGTACCTTGAAGTGGAAAACTCATAAAACTTAAATAAATTATCATGATCCAATTTAGCATTAGCAACAACTTGATTAGTGTTAGGATCAATAACACGACACACATCCTAATGAAATTCAATTTTATAATTTTGACATAACTTAAGAGACTGAAATAAGATTAGTTTTCAATTTAGGAACATAAAGAACATCATGCAATTTACCATTAGGAACAAAAATATCACCAAAATCTTCAACTTTGCAACTATGATTATTAGCTAATTGAATTGGTATGTTTGAAGTATCAGGCTGCAAAGAATCAAAAACTTCTCTATGAGATGTAACATGTTGAGATACACCACTGTCAACAATCCACTCTAAAGGGTTAGAAACATTATAACTGACTATAAAAGCATGATGAGATGAATTACCATTATTCTTGTTATAATGAGATTTTTGATTATTTTGATTCATAGGCTTCTAATCATTTTTCTTTTCAAAGTAATTGTTGGTCACATGACCATCTTTCCAACAATAGGTGCAATGGGTTTTTTATTAGGAACATTTGTTTGATGGTTATTATTATGATTATTACTCTGATGATTGTTATGATGATTATTACGATTATTATTGTGATGATTATTGTTGTTATATTGAGACCTAGAATGAGAATTGGTATTGTTATGATTATTAGATCTAAAGTTATGATTCTGATTTTTTGAAACAAAAGCATGTTCATTAGATTTAAGAGTACCAAATTGAATCAACTTAGCTTCCCGTTGACATAATAAATTTTGAAAAATGATATAGCTTAATTGAGTAGCTAAAGTAGGAATTGCTAATTGAGAATGCACATTACTCATAAATTGTTGAAATTGCCTAAGAAGACATTTCTTTAAACTAATATGCATTAAATGAATATCATTAATAGTAACTCCTAAACCATGTAACTGACTTCTAATGGAATCAAACTTTAATAAAAAATCATGCATGCTTTTGAAATCTGCATACCTGAGATCTTCCAATTGATCTTGGAGTTGAATCTTTCTAGATTCATTCAGACTGTCATAAGTATTTTTAAGAATGTCCCATGCTACATGAGCTCTAGTACAATTAGCAATAAGAACATATAATTCTGGACTGAGAGAAATGCCAATGAGGCCAAGTGCCTCCTCATTTTTGGCGTTCCAAGCATCTATGACAGCTTGAGCTCCAGTGGGGGCAAGAGCAGAAGTCGCACCAGTAGCAATGTTGAACATGTGTTTAAATCAAAAAATAAATGAAACATGCATTTTCCACGCATGGTAATCAATACTATTCAATTTGATTTCAAGGATTAATGTAGACATGATTGAATAATTAACCAGGAATTTAAATGATTAAAATGAACAAAGTACACAAAAATGAGTTAGAAACAATAATAAGTGAATGCCAAAGAATGTTAAAGTGCAATTTAACTTAATGTTAATGACGATTTAAATAGGTCAAGTTAACAATAATTTTTTTCTTAAATCAATCAATAAATGATTAAATGATATTATATTTGAAATGTATATATAAAACAAAGTGATAAGATGATAACCACTGTGTAAATTAAACTTTAAAACATTTTTTTATAGATTAGAGTAAATTTTATTTTGAAGCTTAAAATGTTATTAAACATAATTTAAACTTGTTAAAAATTATAATAAATTGAAATTAACTATTTTTTTATTTTATTTTTAAACTAACAATGTTATGAAAAGTATTTTAAACTAAGAATAATGCAAAACCACTATTTCTAAAACAACAAAACAATGATATTATTACTAAATAACAAAACAAGTTAATTGTTTAAATATTAAAACAACGTAATTAAAAAATTTATTCAAATGAATTGGAATCAGTTAAACGACGAAAAGGAACGTTCAAACAAGAATACAAAACACCACTAAATATAGCAGAAAGCTCAAATCCTACGCTAAGAAGGACACGAAGAAATGATGCCAGACAAAGGCATTACTTAATGACAGAGACCAAAGAAGAAAAAACAGGAAGAAACTGTAAAAGGTAGAAATCAAAAGGAGAAAGGCAGATAACAAAAGGTAAATCAATGTTGGACAAAGGGTGAAAGAAAGGTAAGCAACATAGCCTTCTTGGATGCTTACTGGAAGGAACACGACACAAGGGACTGAAAAACACAAACCATAATAGCAGTCAAAGTACTAGCAAGGAAAGTCAAATATGACTAGCAGAGGCTTATTGTTACCAGTGGGAGATAACGTTATTAGAGGGAGAAAAGAGTAAACATAGCCTTCTTGACAACTGACTAGTAAGGAATGGAAAAGATAGAAAGGTACACAAGGAGCAAGATAAATGAAAGGTTATCAAAGATACTCAAAGGTAAATGCTAAGATTAAAAAAAAATAAAAAATAATAATGTTAGAATAACAAAGATAACACAAAAAATAACATAAATGTGCTTATAAAACAAATGAAATAAACCTGCATGCACAGAGATAAAAAATCTAATTTTTTTAATCTTTTAAATCCTACAATAAAGAATGATTAATACATAGTAAAGGCGATTAGTACATAACTTGCAAGAAACGTGAAAGAAAAGAAGATAAACTTTGCGGTTGCCTGACATAGGTTATCAAAATGAAATGCAGATTGAAATAGGTTTGGTGGTAAACCAACCAAACCAAAAAAAAATTCAAACACAACTCTCTGGCGGCAAGCTGACCAAAGAGGGTTAGAGAAAACAATAATACAAATCTGCAACACAAGAGTTAGTAAATGAAGCTCAAACTCTTCTTTCAAACAAGAGTCTCCAATAAGATGTTCTCCAAAGAATGTTAACCTTCAACACTACACTCAAACAAGGATTAGCAACCTGGCTCTGGGACCATGAAAAAAATAGGAAATCAAGAACATGAAAAGTAAATAATAATCCAAGTGAATAATTTGGAAGAAAGATAGTTACCATGAGAGATTCAAAACTAGGAGCATACACCAAAAGAGCCGATAAGGAGACAAGAATATTTTGAAAGGGGAAAATCAAAGAAAAACCCCTTGTGATATTAAGAATGAGGCAAAGCTAGAGAGAGAGAGAGAGAGAGAGAGAGAGAGAGAGAGAGAGAGAGAGTAGCTCATTACAATAACTTCATAGAGTAGAAATGAGAGATGAGAGCATCTCTTAAATATAGACGAGGAATGGAGTTACAAAGTAACTCACCAATCTATGAATGCCAACATTCATAATAGGTGTGTGCAAAGTGTCAAGATCCTCTTAAGGAGGATGGGCTAATTTCCTTAATAAAGGAATTACAAGAAATGACATGTCCTCCCATCTGGACTAGAGGACAAAAATACATGTAGGGATTCCAAAGGAATCTCCTAATTAAATAGGAGGATACCTTGGTTTATCCTAAAATAAATAATTAAATACAATCAAAGAACGATTAACTATTCTAATAGTATGGCATTCGTAGCTTTCAATCTATAGCCCTTAAACATCTCTTTGGTGATGTTTCAAGTTGGTACTCATCCTACATGAGATAGCCTTGTTACTCCTAAGATCATTAAGTGTTGTCATTAGTGAAGAAAAGATGAGTTATGATGAGTGAAGAGTCAGTCGGTGGAGAGCAAGTCAGTAAGTGAAGAGCAAGTCAGTCGGTAAAGACAAGGCAAAACAATTACCGAGAACAAAGCAAAATATTTAACTAACAATGTATACCGAGCATAATGGACACTGAATAAATAAACTTAATTGAGCACAATGGTTATCAAGTAGGAAGAGTACCGAGAAAGTATGTTAACCGAGGAAGGGAATTACCGAGTAGGAACAACACGATAACCGAGAAGATCAGGAAAGACTATCAAGTGATACAGGTTGAACATAAAAGTTTGATCAAATTCTACCGAGCAAGAAAATGGTTTACGAAGATTGAGGTAAACATTAGGTAAGATTTATTGAGAATGAAACATGATTGTAAATGATCCCAAGGCACAGATTGAACCAATGAAAATAAAGCAGATATTTCTTGGAAAGTGGAAATGTCTATGGATTGTTGATCTATTTGTCCGAGCTTTCTAGAAGGATTCAAACCCTAATTAGGTCAAGTAATTAGGAAGCTACAAGATTACTATAAGAGGATGAATTGAGAAAATATCAAGAGGGAGAAGAGAGTGAAGCAGAGAACACATCGAAGAGACAAAGTAGTTAAAACTACCAAGCAAAGGAAGTGGATACTTTTGGTGAAATCACTCAGAGAAAGGTAATGCTACTGCAGAGATCACAAAGGATCTAACCTAGCATACAGGTAGATGCATTATTACAGATCAATTATCACAGGAATACATTGTTATTTTTGTATTCTCAAATCCCACATATTCGGTAGGCTTTAACAAGGTTTTTTTATTATTGTAAATCTCTTAACAAAGTGCACACTTAATGAGTGTTGCAAAATCTTTTAACTAGGTAGACTTTAGCATGTCTTGTTTTTGTATTACTCCTAACAGGGTAAATCACCAGAAGTGATACTTTTGTATGCTCTAACCGAGAAACCTTTATACCGTAGTAGTGAAGGATTGTGGGTGTTATCCCCACCATAGTTTTCCCCTCTAACCAAGGGTTTCTGCATGACCAAAATCATGTGTCAAATGTGTTCATGTGTGTTATGTGTTTATGGTTGAAAGAGTTTACTTTACTTTCATTCAGTAATAAGTTGTTAAGTTTTATGCATGCAAAGAAAAATGGATAAAACAGTTATTGAAGGTTAAAAGTTTTATAAGGTTCTAATTCACCCCCTCTCAGCACCTTAACTTTCCAACAATTCTAAGGATTGTAATTTTGTTGAGAGCACTAATGTTTTATAAATGTTATTCCCCATCTTTTCATAGTCGATGAGCCTTTTTTTGATCCTCAACCCGAAGGCAAGTAACCTTAAATTATTCCTTCTACTAAGGAAGAGACTGAACTTGTCCTGTCACTATAGGATATTCTTTTTTTTTTTGTTGTTTCTCATTGTATGTCATCTGTAGCTTTCAATATATAGCCCTTAAACATCTCTTCAAGTTGGTACTTATCCTACATGAGATAGTCTATGGATTGTAATTTTTGTTGAAAGAACTAATGGTTTATAGGAAGTGGTGTATAGAAGGAGGTCGTTCTATGGAGCTAACTAGGGAGCTAAGGGATCTAAATTGGAATTAGGGTCTAAGTCCCTTTTGGGTCTACATTAGTGCTCTAAAAAAATTTAAATGGACCAAAAGGGACTTAGACCCTAATTCTAATTCAGATCCCTTAGCTCCCGAGTTAGCTCCATAGAATGACTTTCTCCTCCTATACACCACTGCCTATAAAACATTTGTTGAGAAAAACATTAGTGCTCTCAACAAAATTACAATCCATAGATTATCTCATGTAGGATGAGTACCAACTTGAAACATTACCAAAGAGATGTTTAAGGGCTATAGAGTGAAAGCTACATATGCCATGCAATGAGCAACAACAACAAAAACAAAAGTATCCTATAGTGACAGGACAAGTTCAAACTCTTCCTTAGTAGAAGGAATAATTTAAGATCACTTGCCTTTGGGTTGAGGATCAAAAAAAGGATCATCAATTGTGAAATGATGGGGAATAATGTTTAACCACAACGAAATTGAAAATATACTAAATGCCTTTCTGTATGGATTATGACCAATTTGCAATCACATGAAAAGGTCATGGAGGGTGGGCATATAACATGGATCAATCAATATAAACTATCTTAACATATTTTAAATTTTATTAATAATAAATAAATTATACTATTTTTTCCCTTCGTATGTATAATAAAGAAATTATAAAATCTTTTTTTTTCCTTAGTAGGTATGATAATTTTTTTAAAAAGAAATATTTGATAATTTAATTTTATCAATTTTCTATATTTTATTTAGTTATATTTTTTAAATAATATTTTCTAAATTTATTGCATGTCCTATCAATTAAAATTTAAATGTTAAATTCTATTTTGAATTCTAATCTGAATATTATATAAAAACTATAGCTTTTGATTAAAGGGACCCAAAATCCTTTACTCTCAGATTTTGAATGGATCTGGAACCTAAGAAATACAACGTTCTCACAAGATAAAAAGCATGAAGCACCATACACCCAAAGAAACAAGAGCTCAAAAGACTAACTAGAGGAACCAACTGACACCTACAAGAGAAGACTCACAAAAGATATACCATGATAGTTTAAATAATACTAAGGTGAGGGTTTTACCAATAGGCTCCCACAACCTGGAAAGACTAGAGAAACTCCAGCCCAGACAACCACATCAAGATTTACTCTTAGCACTGCTCTTGTGGGAGCGAAGAGTAATATCAAAAGAAGGTGAAGATTTCTTAAGTTTCTTTCCTTTAACAATAGTCCAACCCTCTTCAACCTTGGCAACAACATCCTGCCAATCCAATAAGGTCAAATGTGGGAAATCCCCATCCTAAGATAAAAATTTGACAACACCCACTGACATAGAATTAGCAGCCAAGGGACTAATAGAGGACGTAGACACCACATGCCTATTCCACCCATATCTAGAGAAATAATAGGAGAGGCGTGAGACAAAGAACCAACCACAATAACCACTCCACCAGAAGCCGGATTAGCCTAAGAAACAATTGTAATAACAATCTAAGGAACAAACACCTCAACAACCCAACCATCAGAAACCAAAGATGCCAAAGGAGAAGAAGCAGAAAGATGATCTTGCACAACCACCTGGGAGAAACTCCTCTGGATATCTTATTTATTCTCAACCATGTAGTGTTGAGATGAAGCACCATTCCACCATGAAACTACAAATTTCTTTTTTCCTAACCTACACCGAGCCGCCATAGGCCCAATTTTAAAACATCTTCTACATCTGAAGGTAATCCCTTCATAATCCAAAGTTTGAGTCCAACTTCCTTTAGAGGAATTGATAACAATCTCCACATGAATCCCTTTAGAAATACCCATATCAACCAAAATATGAGAAAATGTGGAATGAAAAATATAAGATGAATCACCATCCACAATCAGAAAATCCCCCAGAGTATTACTGACCTCCTCTAAAAGAGAGTCAACCCATAAGTGAAGGGGGAGGGAATGTGGTCAAACCCATATTGGAATCTTAATAAAAGTATTCGAAGAAGGGTTAAAATCAGAATGCCAAGGTTTTACCATAAGCATAAAATGATCCTCTCAGCTAAAGAAATAATCACACAACATTTTGTTTTGGTCCTCAACATCTTTAAATTTAGCAATTAAAAAACCTTTGGCCATAGGATAAATATGCACAGTACCAACAAGGAGGGGTTCCCAATGTTGTAAGATCTAGACATGCAGCTTCATAAGACTAGGCGAAAAGCCCCAGAATTGACAGATCAAAGCATGGACAAATAAAATAGAGGCGTTATGATCTATTTCCTCCTCTATATCCTTATAAAGCTAAATGGAAATAGGATTTGAGACAATGAAAGATCCACGCTCAACACTCAGCTTCTTCAACATTGCATCCCTAGAGTCAGAAGCTATCTCAACAAAAACCACATGAGGAGTCATCCCTCTAGCCACTAAATGGATAGAAGCTAGAGGAACACCATCAACTGCGATGGAGGGGGCACCCACCACACCCATGACCCCTTGGAAACATTCCCATTCATGGAAGAGGCTTGGACATCATCAATAGAAACCTCTACAAAAGACTTGGTAGCTCCAGATGCAGGTGCCAAACCAGACCAAGGTGGCTGGGAAACATTCGGTCCATCAAAAACAACTACAGATGAAGTAGATTTAATGATAGAAGCCCTATTCGCATTGAAATGAGGTAGAACTCCCTCATTTGACGATCCACCTCCAACGCGAGCAGAAGCCAGAGGAGCTGACACTCTAACCTGTTGATCACCCCCATAGAGGGCCCAACATCATGATTTCCATCCGTCGTAGATGCATGACTGGAGGAAACCCCAACGACACCAAGAGGCAATGACATTGTGAAAAATAATAAAGATAAAAACTATAATTTAATTCAACAATTTTATTTGCTTTTTTTGTTTGGTTAATTATTTAAGATCAATATCTTCCCTCAAAATCCCTTGTATATATATATTTTAAACTATAATTCATTAATTGGAAAAATTTCCAACGATTTTCTCTTTTGATTGTTGAACTTTCTAAAATGTTTATTAACTTATTAATTTTTTTATTAATTGATTATTTTTTATTTTTTTAAGTTTTATTTTTGGTTGGTAAAATATGTATTTTATTAATATAATATAAAGTTAGGTCTACAATACTTGAAAATGATAATATCAGAATGTTGTGGATAACATCATCCACAAACCACATCCAAAATTGCCAAGATTCAACTACGTGCAGGCCAAACCCTAGATGCATATAGTAATACCTAGATGATATACAAATTGTCCAAAAAATCATGCCTATACATGCTTGCATCTAACACCAACCAAAAGACTAAGTACCAAATGTTTCAGAAGACAAAAAAATAATGACATCAGAACCTGTGGAGCAAGTGGCAAATGACAGAAAGGGTTACTAACCCACCCTTTCTCAAAGTTGACACCCTCAGGTACGTCCATGTCCTCATACCACACCCATGAGCCATACCAAACCCATGAGCCATTCCATGCCCCCGCCCTCGATGACCATGAACAATTTCCCTCCTTTGCACTTGCATTTCTTTTCATGCCCTAGCTAGTCGAAACCTAAATAGGTTTGGAATCATTTGGTCCTTGGGGATACTAGTGACAATAACCAGCTCCTAGTTGGAACGTTATCCGTAATGCATTCATCCCAATATTTTTGTGCCTCTTCCTTCTGTTCCAGAATGTTGCCAAGTGCTTTGTGGAGAAGGAAATGATGCAAGTGATGAGGCACACTCGAGGAATCAATCCAGTCCCCATGAGTGGCAATGAGACCATGACTCAAGACAACACATGCTGAAATCTACTCTAGACCAACACACCACTCCGACCAAACACCTCTCCACCACCCTTTTCACCTCCGCCCTCAAATTGAAATGAAGGCTCCATGCACAAAACAAACAAGAGATGTCTATGTTTGTGTGAAAACAAAACTTCGACACCAAAAATTTGATTCCCAACAAGGCTCGAACCAGTACGAGGAAGAAAGGGTCACAAATTGAAATGAAGACCCGATGCACAAAAAAACAAGAGATGTCCTTGTTTGTATGAAAACATAACTTCGACACCAAAAAATTGATTCCCAACAAGGCCCAGACCAGTATGAGGAAGAAAGGGTTACGCGTAGCAAACACATTCTTAAACACGTGGCAAAGAGAGAGAGAGAGAGTTAAAAGAATAATTCTTCTTACGTCGTCAGACAATTGTCCAGACGATGTTATCCTTAGGATCCCTAACAAAAGAAACTTCACTAGGGAAGCTGTTAACACAACGACTAGGAGTTCTTAGAAAGTTGTGCAATGGTAGTAGAAGCTTGGAGATGAGAAGGAGAGGAATGGTTGACATGGATAGAGGGGGATACACCTGTAGTAGCAGGGGCATCACCCAAAGTTTGAGTAGGAGCATGACTCAGATAAAACAAAAAAAACTTGACCCCAATTTGCAGCGGGGGCATCACCCAGATTTTTAATAGGGGTTTCATCTTCATCATTACCCTGTGAGAATTCCTTAAATGAAGAATCAAAGGGAGAATCTGAAATGTGGATGATCAAATGATTCTCATTTACATCCTTCCACCAAATAGTAGTGCTTTTTCGATGCAGAAGATAAAAGTCTATAGCCATATGCCCAGAAGAGAAGCAAAAATTGCTACTATTGTATACTGACTCTATACTAATTATTTTTTTGAGCTCGTTGAAAAAAATAATGCCATTCTTTTTGTGCTATTGACATGCTTCCACAATTTGAATGTAGTGGTTATACAATGTAGACTTTAGTCTATAATAATGAGGTAAAGACGTTAATGTTTATGGCCCTTGATGGGTTGAGAAGTCTCCAAGTAGTTGCACGATAAATATTGGATGATATATGCCTGTGGTTGTAGAGGTGAAGATTTGATGGATGTTATAAGTTTTACAAGATTCATGGTACCTATGTGTACCATTTCCTCAACCACATTTTTTTGTGGGCTTAATAATTCCCTCAATGCACATGTAATGTTTTGATTACGTAAAAGTAGGTTTTGAAAGGACCCAAAACCTTGTACAAGAGCATGAAAAGATATAGCAATAAAAGATCAAAACAACTGTGGTGCCCCACCAAACAAACCTAAGGAACAAACTAGAGTTCCTACCAAATGGACAAAATCCTAGACCAAGTACTACGAAGGGCAATCGAGATTTACATTTTAGCCCATTCTTATATGAACGTAAGTTCATATCAAAAAGGGGAGTGGATGAATTAGATTTCTTTCCCTTCACAGTAGTCCATCCATCCTCCATCTTACCAATAGCCTTCTGTACTCCAGAAGAGGTGGAAAAGGCCACAAAAGGGCAGGTAACATCAGAAACCCCAGAAGGGGCAGGAATAGCACCCTGATCATTCCCCCAAACCCTCACTGGAGAAACATGGGATAAAAAACATGCCACATCAACATCCAAAGTGGCAGAAACAAAGACAACACCACAAACACCCATGCCAAAGACAACATCCTGGCCAGCAGCACTAGAAGACAGCGTAAAACTAGCAGTAGCATCCTGGACAGGGACAACAACAACATGATGCACATGTAATGTTTTCATGGAGTGATTTGACCATTATTATATGAAGTAATTGAAAATAGATTAGAGATATCTAAGCGGTCCTCGCCATTTGGAATGAGGATTACATATTTGATGAAGTTTTCTATGTTTCTAAAGAGAGCCAATGGAAATATTGAAAGGGACATCATATCATTAAAGTTTATTCTAATGTCTCTTTTGAGCACCAAATAGGATGACATCCATTTTTTTCCCTTAATCACCATTAATGATAGGGAATTATCTTAGCCTCCCACATCACTTCAATAGCTTATTTTCAATCCACATCCATTTTATGTAGAAATTTGTCTATACCATTGATCTTTGTGTGTTTTAATTCTACGGGTTCGGGTTTTGTCTAGTTGGGTATAATGACATATTTTGGGTCTCAGTATAAGGCAACAAGTAATGCTAAGGCAAAGAGTAGGAAAAGAAATAAGAGCCAAGCCAATTTGAAGGGAAAATAACAATTTATAGTGCAACTATAAGAAGGTTATAGATTATATCATGTTTTTGATATTAAAGAAACCAATAACAAGGGGGATGACACATTAAAACAAGACCTACCAATAGATTAGCAAGCCATTAAAAACACATTTTCAATAGAGTAGGTGTTGACAAGAAATACAAATCTAATAGAGAAAACAAAGCACAAAGACTCTTGCCCAACTAGGAGGGAAAAATTCATGCCACACGAGGAGGGAGAGAGTTCTTTCGTCACCTTCAGACAATTGTCCAGACAATACTATCTTTAGCCTCCCCAACAAAGGAGACTCCATTAGGGAAATTGTTAGCACAATGACCAAATTTTTGTAGAAGATGAGCAAGTTAGTAAAACCAAGGTGCAATGTGGAAAAAAAAATGGAGGGAGAAGAAGTGTCCTCATGGCCTGAGGGAAAAGCACCCGCACCAACGAGGGCATCAACAAGGGTTGCAATAGTACTTGGGTCAACAACATAAGCTTGGCCATGATTATCAGGAGTGTTGTCGTCAATAATTTTTGCAAGAGTTTTTCCTCGTCAGTAGATTGTGGGTCCTCAAAGGAGGATTTAGAGATGGAGTCAATAACACAGACTTTCAAATGCTCATTAGCAACAACCTTCCACCACAAAGAATCACCTTTGTGGCAAAGAAGAGCACAATCAAAAGCCATGTGACGAGTAGAGAAGCAACGCCGATGATGGAAGGGAAGACCCTCATAATTCGACGCTTGAGTCCAAGATCTATCCCAAAGCATGAGAACCATGTCCTGGTGCAAGAGCACCAGGGCCAAGGACAAAAGGCGTAGAAGGAACTAGGGTCACTGAATAGATCCTAGGGGGAAGTAAAAGAAACATGACCATGATGGGTCATTTGATTACATAATAAGACCATAAAATGGTCATTTAATCATGTTTTGATTTGCTTTGATATTTTGACTCATCACTTTTTAAAAGGATCAGCGATGTAAGCCTTAATGGCATTTGGAGGTTAAACATGTACCTTGGGTCATTTGGAGGATCCTAAGATTGATAAGTTGTTGAATGACCTATTAAGGTCCATACATGTGTAAGTTGGCTAATAGAGCCATTTGTTTGAGTCAAATGCACTTAAAGTGCCTAAAATGTGTAATTTTCCTAAATTGGAAAAATAGGCCTAAAAGGCTCATGTAGGGGGTTTAAGAGTGGTTTAAAGCTTTAGAGTTGGGATAAAATCCTAAAAATCCTTTGGAATATTATATCAATGCATATGAGTGAAAGGTTGTTGAATATTAATTCAACTAGACAACACAATATAAAAAAATCTTTATTGTAACAGTCATGTAACTGACTGTAATCGGTTTGTAGAGGAAGTTAGAAAGCCAACCGACCTTTGGAAGGCTATTTAGGCTGTTTGTACGTGAGTTTTGAAAGGAGAAGAGTTTTAGGGAGTTTGCAGAGAGTTAGGGTCGAAAGAAACATTGTAATGAAGTTGTAAATCAATGAAACTTTCATTCTCTGTAAACAGTCCACTTGCTGCCGTGAAGGAACAGTCACCTTCTTGTAGTGTTTAAACTTCTCTTTGCATGCAATCTTTTTTGAAAATGAAGTAGAATAGATATGATTTAATTATTTGTTCATTTCTATGCAAGTTTGTGTTATTTTGTGAAGTGTAAAGGGAAGGAATCTCAGTCATTGGCTGCCTGGTCATAACCAGATTTTTGTGTGCAATCAGTACTTTGTCTTGAAGTTCAAATGAAGACATAGGCCCTCCCACTTTCTGTGGTTAATGTGATTTGTGGGAGGAGCCAATAAATGTACTATATATTCCCATAGATGTTTATTTGCAGGAGCATGCAGGGGATGGAGTTAATGACCTCTGTTTGACCAAGAATGATGTCTCAGAAAAGAATGTTGTCTCAGAAAATAGACTCTCAGTGCGGGGGCCATATCTCCCTAATGCACCGTTGGATCTTTCTCTACTTTGGATATGTTTGATATATCCCAATGACGCCCATCCTCACCGGAGCGATTGAGAAGTTTCAATCTGGTTCAAAAGTTACGAGCCACTGTATACGGGTATGTCAAAGAAGACACCAAGAATGTAGTGACCGTGCAAATTACAAGAAGTTTTTATGCATGCATGTATAAAGGGATTTATGTGAAGGAGGAAAGGATTTTGAAAGTTAGTGTGGTGTTTTCCCAAGTTGTTTAAGAGGTTAGGGGGGCAAGGGACCCTTTGCATAGGGTGTTTATAGTGACTGCTCTCAGAGTTAGGTCCTCATTGTTTTTGTAGGACAGTCATATGATATAACCTAATGTTTGTGAAGGATAAAGGTGAGCAGATGTAGGATTCAAGATGGGAAAAGATTTCATTTCTATTTCATTGGGGATGATCAGAGCTAGAAGCCAGCAAAGGAAGTTCTTAGGGAAGTGAGTTTGTGCCAAACCTTGATGTCTCAGACTAAATAGGAGTAGAGTGAGTTGTGACTCTTTGGAGGGGAACTAAGATAGTACCCTAAAGGTTAGGTGATTAGCCTTCTAGATTCTAGGAGGGCCTAAGAAAAGTTTATGAGCAAGGTCTGTGTTATATCATGTCCCATGGGAGCGGTTGGGACACATCCAAATAAACCAAGATACGAGGGAGTAGAATGGCCCAAAGTAGTTGTAGTAACATCCACTTTCAAGAATCAACAAATGGAGTTCCCAATAGCCTCAAAGCAAGACATCTCCCAGAAATAAAGTGGGAGATAAGGAAGGAAAACCCACCCTGAACACACGTTGAGTGGTTTAGTGAGAGGATTGAATGAAACTGTCTAGGGTTTGACAGAAAGGGAATGATTCTCCCAAACCCACAACTTGTTCCAGATTAAATCTCGGTCTTTAGAAGAAGAGAAAGAAGTGATAAAAAACCCTTTAGCATAGGGGTAAAGCTCAATATCACCAGAGACTAAAGGTTTCCAAGATATGGTAGCCCAATAATGTAAGTTCGAGAGAGAGGGCCAGAGGCCTGTAAATCTACCAACCAAGCCACATTGTTGTCAGAAGTCAAATTTCTCCACCACATCAGGGCCACAAACAACAACATGTGAAGCTTTGACACAAGAAATGGGGAGAACTTTCTCCTTCAGAGGGGTAGATTTTGTGGCATGAGCGTAGCTCCTACCACTAGAAGTAGTAGTAGTTTTGCGGGTGGGAACCTCTCCCCTGGCAGCATCACAACCACTAGAAAAAACAAAATAAGATGGGGCTCCAAGAGGAGAAGAAGAATCCAATAGAGAGAGTCCTCTGTCAGGGAAAGCATCTAGAAGGCTAACAACAAGAGCATTAGAGCCCCCAGATACCAAAGGGGTTACCACTGAAACATTCATGAGGGCCTTAGAAGGGTATGCCACAAAAGTGTCCAATTTAGAAGACACACCATGAGCGACAACCACACGCCCAGACAACACCGAGAAAAGCGTAGAACAGACAAGCCCTCCAACACTAGGACCCAGTGCAGCCTTTGGAAAAAGAAAAGAGTGCTCAGACGTGACAAGGAAGTTGTTTCCTGAGCTAGACATAGAACTGAACCCCCCGATGGCAGGAAGAGGAGTGCCATTCATAGAAGTAACATTTGAAATCAGTGAGTCGGAAGGAACGTTGGAGAGAGTAGCGAGCCCCATTAGAATATTTAGAGATTATATCATGTTATTATAGAGGTTATTATTCACTAGTTAGTTATTTTTATTTCTTCACTAGTCTATAAGAAAACTAAAAACTAAAAAGAAAAATTGTAAGATAAATACAAATTGTAAGATATTTTCTCTAACTTTCCAAAGAGAAGGAAAATGATGTATACTTTCATGTTCCACCTACTCTGATAAAAAATAAATTTAGAACATTTGAGCAATATCACTATTTAGAACACTTACTAACCTGATGATAAGGATATCTTTAGTAGCTTTGAAAGTTCAAAAGAAAAATAAGAACCTCAACTTCAATATTTAAGGAGGTCGACATGAGTTTTGAAGTAGCTTGAAAATTTTGCTTTTTCATTTTTGGATCTAGTTGTATTTTTGCCTTGATTATTGACATGGATAAGCAAGGACTATAAAGGTGGATAGGGTATGAGGGTTGTATATTCCTAGATGAAACCCATAGGTGAAGAGATGGTTATATTAAATAAAAAATACATGGGATTGGTTACCTTTTCTTGAAGGATGTAAACCTGTTGGATGCAAATGGATGTTCAAGAAAAACTTATTCTTTATGGAAATACTGAGAATCATAAAAAATATTTGGTCACAAAATTGTATTCATAGGTGGAGGGAATTGAATATGGCAAGACATTATGTTCTATTGCAAAGCTTACATCCATTCAACTTCTATTATCACTTGTTGTATCACATGATTTAGAACTCAACCAAATGGATGTGAAGACAACATTTCTTCATGGCAATTTTGAAGAAGAAATATGTCATAGATAGAGCATTGTTGAAAAATATATGTTCTAATATCAAAGGTTGGGAAATTGAATTTATATCTAAATAATAAATCAAATAATGAGATACAAGGCTTGAACTATTACAAAATGAAAATCTAAACTTAAATGTAAATATGAAATTAAGTTGATTAAATATGAAATTACCATGCTTAGATCCATCTTATTTATGATGCTAAAAATGAGCACTCATATCATGTGTATTAACACTACCTTATGTGAACTTATAACACAAATAAACAAAGAACAACATTACCATAAGATAGCAATAATAAGGCACACATAAGAAATGTAAGAGCATCACATAACACAAGATTTATTTGGAGAAACCCTTGCAAGAACAAACTCCACCAAGAAGAGAGGTCAAGTTTGCATTATTCTTGAAATATGATTACAATATATCACACATTTACAATCTCCTCTTTATCTCCAAAATGAAAACAACTATGTATTTGTAAACAACCCCTTTATGCGTCCACCCATTCTTATTCCTATAGAGTAACTCTACATTCAACCAATCTTCTATTATTTCTATATCCAAAGAGTTATTTATATAAACATGAAAAGAGCATCAAAACACCAAAAATATATTCCAAAGAAGACCTTCATTCCAGATGTCCTCAACCCTTGGATCACCTACTTGAAATATGAAAGGATATGTTGGATCAATTACTTTTTATCCAACTTTATCACCTCTTATGAATGTAATACAAACAATAATGCGAATAAAGTTTACAAATTATTTTCTCAACACACACACACACACACACACACATACACACACATAGTGCCTTAGGACACTTTCAAAGGATGTTGGAACCATGTCATAGGATTTACAAGGTATATGGCACCTTAATTCTAAAATTCTCCTGGTTGAATTCATATATTATAAATACACCTATATGAATCACAAATAGGGAATAACATTTTTTACTCATCCATGTACCATTTGAATCTAACAAAATACATGCAGAAGAAACCATGATGATTAGCATTACAAAATTTCTCACATCCTCCAACATGCTACATATTTAAGAAAAAAGAACATGCCAAGGTCAACCATATAAACTGTTACTAATACCTACACTATAATTTACCCGAATACAAGAACCAAATCCAACTAATAACATATACTATGAGTAGTTTCCTTACTCATACCACCTCGCATAACAATGACAAAAAAATGTTCATCCAAGCTAACTACACCTCAAACCAGGGTATACCAATCAAAGGTAGAAATTTATAATATAAAATATCAACTCAAAACTATAATCAAGTATCTATATACCTATCCTCTTACCTCAAAGCAACATACCAATGCACAAATGACCATAAACAAGGTCAATTAACAAAGTCTACATTATCTTTCCTCCCGATCTTTCCTCCTGGTGCCTTTTTTCCTGTCCCTTTTTTGCTCTATTTTGATGGTTACGTCTCTGTGGTAGTTTGTCTCTCGACCTGCCTATGGCCTGTTTCATCGTATGTTTTTACTTCCTTAAGATTTGAACTCTATTTTGCTATATTTTAAGTTGTTGTGGGTTTCAGGAACCTTGTAAAACCTATTTTACTTAATAAAAAACAAAGTCTACATTATCACTAAAGCAATCTTGTTCATATAAATAGTCCATATGCAAGTTATCACATTAGAAAAAAATGGTAGCTAATCCACAACCTACATAATTCGTAGATCCAAACCCAATGAAATGTGTAAAATAATTATCACATAATCAAAATGCCAAGATATCAAAGGGGACAACCATACATGTATCCAAAAAATTCTACTATACGTGTAATGACAAATATAAGAATAGATCAAAGAATACCAAGTCTATCTATTTATAGTACTAAACATAGAGGATGTGGGTAACTCTTCTATTTCATATTATCTAGGAAATATTCTATGATACATAAATAATGAACACAAATATGTTGCAATACGTCTCTCACCACTAGTCTCCATAACTCTCCCAAGTTCTTTGCATTCAAACATGTAAAAACAAACATCCAGAAAGAATAACAAGACCAAAGAGAGAACTTGCAAATCAAACAATTTCCTTGTTCCACAAAAACATGTACCAAGATGTGTAATGTAATATCTCCTTTACCATTCCAAAATTGAAAGGATATAACACTTAACATTCAAATCAAATAAAAATATTGTAGCAATAGATGTAAACCTCAATTAATGAAGCTATATTAAAAATCCAATCATTCCCACAATAAAAAAGGATATGGCCAAAGCCACATATCATTTCTTGTACCTATCTAAATAATTCCTCAAAACCAGGTCTACAGATCAAGACCAAATCACAAAGAGAACAACAAAAACCCATACAAATAGGCATCTTCTTCCTAACAAGTTCTCTTAACATTATTTTTAAGAATATATTGTAGACACCTAAAATTGTTCTAACAATTACCCTTATCCTAGCCAATTAAATAGATATTTATTATTTATTTAATTTTAGTCTTATTCTACCTTAATTAAATAAATTTACATTTATTTAATTTTATCCTATTCCATTTCCCCTCATCCCAATCCTCTACTTAATTAAGTAAATGACCTAGTTTAATCTCCTTTTAACTCACTTGGAATTAAATATTATACTTAATTCTATTTGAGCACATGGCTCCTAACTTTAACCCTCACCTAATTTCACTTCCCTAACCTAACCCATCCTTCTAACCCAAGTCAACCCACTTTTCCACTAATTAATCCTAATCAATCCCTAATTATTTGCACAACCTTAATCTAAGGATTAAGGAATCCTAACCCAAACCCAAGTTAGATGTGACTCTTACACACTCTTACAAACCCTTACACACTTGTCTCCCACATGACATTGACATGTCACTTTCTAATATCTTGGTTCTCCCCTTCTCCTCCACCTTTTGACCCATGTCATTGACATGTCATTTTCCAAAGTTGCTCACACATGTGTGAGCAACCTTGGTTCTCCCATCCTCTTACAATCCTTGACCTTTGTCATTGAGCCATCATTTTCTCAAGTTGCTCACACATGCATGAACAAATTTATCCCTCTTACACCTTACACCCTCTTACAATTTGTCATGGACATGTCACTTTCAAATGTTTCTCACACACATGTGAGAATCTTTCCCCCTTTGAATGGTCAAACTCTAATCCACTTGGCCTCTACATGGCATCTACTTGGCCTCCACCTCATGGACACCTCATCAATCCTATGCAATCCTAGCCCTTCATCCAAATTTTAATCTCAACCATCTATTTTCCTCAAATTCCTATAAATTGAGAGCTTTTCTCCTCATTAAACAAGCTTTTTTCTTGCATTGTCATGCTGCAGGATTTGACCAACCACATACCCTCTTCAACAAATCAATCAACACTTAGTCTTTTTTGGGAGGTTTGCATTATGTTGAAAGAGCTTAATCTTATTTGTTATTTCATTTCTTCATATATGCATGTTTGCTTCCATATTTTGAGGTTTGGATGAATATGTAGGAATAGACTTAGTTTATTTAAGTTTGTTCTTTTATGTCATTTTTATGCAATACATATATTATACGAGAAGACAAGATACAAAATGAAGAATTTAGTTAATAATCGAGTGGGCCATACCTTTTAGGTCATTCATCTATTGAGTAGACCAAGAAAGGGATACGAGATTTCCACGTGCACACAAAACCAAATAATAAAATATTACAATAGATGATAATATTCTCTTCAATTTCATAATGGATTCACATCCATAACTAGGTGTAAATGATCATCAATATTTTTGTTAAAATCATCATCAAAGAGTAACCATATCAACACATAATATCCATAAAATATAGATACATTAGCCTCACCCAAGTCTTTATAGTCACGATGATCATCCACCAATCAACCCAAGCCAACTGTGACTTACAAAATTATGAAGCTCTAAGAAGATGATTAATAATTAAAACCAAAGAGAACCAAAATTTGACCATTGTTGAGGCACATTCTTTGTTATACTTTTAATGGTTTATCTCTTATTTCTTTTGTAAAGGTTTCGGGTCCTATCAAAACCTATTTTTACTTAATCAAAACACTTGACCATTGTTAAAATTCTAACTATAGAATTAGGAATGAACATAAAATTGTGATATATAATATCCTTAAATTAATATCATATGATCCAAAGAAGATATCATAAATTGATGCCTCATTGAAGAATCAAAAGTCTTTCATGTAAAACCAATATGTCACCATACCCAATCACATGAATAACCACCCATCATCAAATGATGAATCCACATCACTAACAAAGATCCCATTGAACCAAGTAATCGATCTCTCTAAGCATCATAATAAACATATCTTAATTGATGATCCTTTGTGGCCCCAACATGATAAAGGAAACTCAACACCGAGAGCTCCCAAAGAGAATAGTCAAATCACAATCTCAAAACCAATAAGATTCAATACTACACATCCTCTATCAATAGAACCAAAGATGCCTAAATTTCACTAAAATCTAATGACAATTTTAGAGCTCCACATGAAAACAATTGCTATTGTAAAATACGATCCATCTTCTAATCAAAGATTATCCATGTCACACTATACACTATGACAACAACAAACTAGAATCAAAATTAAAAAAAAAGATAGAACACTCATGTAACTACACAAAGCTCCCACTAAAAGTGATACTGAGTTATACATAGAACTATGATTTATATACTTATGAAAACTCCATTGAAGGTGAGTAGAGATCCTCATGCACCATAAACTACTACTAAGATTCAAATGCACAACTATATTAGGTACTTCTAAAAATTATTTTCTTAGTCCAATCAACATACCAATGTAATAATAGTGACCAACAATAAGACCTACCAAATAAAAACCTCATCAGATAATTTAAAATATCGAAACATATGCAACATCTCAAAGGATAAATACTTAATCAGTGCTCTAATTTATAATAATTAAAAATAGATTTAACCCCTGTATCAATGTCATGCAGAGTATAGATAGTTAGGCATAATGTATGGATTTCCAAGAATCAAACACAAAGATCAGTGCTAGATTTAAACTTCCAAATAAACCTATTTATATAGATCAATAAAAAACCTTCACAAATCTATACAAACCTATGATTATCTTATCTAGAAAACCCTGATATAGTTTTATCACAAACCTACATACAAATTTTTTTGGTCAACATGTAAAAAATACAAAACCATCTTTGTGAATCTGAAATCCTTTTAAAAATCCAAACATTCACATCATATACATTATTTGAGAAATGAAATAAGCACATATATGCAAACCAATCATTGAGAAAAAGAGAAAACCACAATCCAATACAAAGATCAAGTTGTCTAGGATCAAGTATAACATATGAAGCATATGAGCTCCACAACTCACAAAGAGGTCAATTTATTATCTTCTAGTTCTTTCATGTAACCAAGAGTTAAAACCATAAATCCAACATAAGAAATCCATTCTATGGTTTAAATAGATGATGTTTATTCATATAACCAAGATGTGAAAAGTACCCATCCAACATGAACACCTTGTCATTGTGAATGACCTTAGGGTAAAGGAATAAAACCACCACACAAGAGGATACAAAAATATTGTCAAATAAGAAATCCAAGTTACCAAAACATAATCAAATCCATGAAGATCCATAATTATGACCTTCTAATGCCCAACATAGATTAGAAATTGACAATATCCATGGTTTCTAATCTCATAGATATGCAAAACAAGGTTCTCTCATAGAAAATTAGTTGCATTCCCATAAGCCTTAAAAAAATAATAATCTTTCTAACATATTCCTACAAGTTTATAGACCCAAAAATAGTTAACCTTAAGCCCTAATGCAAAATATTGAGAAATATATAGGCTATAATACCAAAGGTTGGAAAATTAAATCTCGATCAAAATATTTGATCATCCAAGCTATGAGAGATAAGGCTTGGAGGTTATTATAACATGAAGATCTGAAAGTTATATGCAAATCTAAAATTAAGTTGCCTTAAAATGGAGTTACCATGCTTAGATCCATCTTCTTTATGATGGTAAAAATGAGCCTTCATATCATGCTTATTAACACTACATTATGTGAGCTTATAACAAAAATAAACAAAGCATAACATCACCATAAGATAGCATAAACATGACACAAATCAGAAACATAGGAACATCACATTACATAGGATTTACACGAAGAAACCATTGGAGGAAAATATCCACCAAGAAGAGAGGTCAAGTATGCATTATCTTTGAAACAAGATTGCAATATGCCATAGAATTCCATTCTCCTCTCTGCCTCCAACTTGGAAACATCTGTGTAACTATGAAGGACCTCCTTATTCCCATGTGTATCATTGTTCCTAAAAGTAACTCAACATTCAACTATTCCTCTCTAATTTCTAAATCTAGAGAGTTGTTTGTATATACATGAAAAGAGCTAGATAAAACACGAACAAGGAATCCAAAGAAGACTCTTCATTCCAAACATCCTCAATCCTTGTATTCCCCCTTGAAATGTGTAAGGACACCAATTTTGGCTCCAACACTTTCCCTCCAACTTGTGTGCCCATATATGCAAGATAAACATTACAATAGATGAAATAAATGAGTGAATATCAAAGTTTCCTCTTCCAAGAGCCCACTTGGATAAGCCAAAATATCATTCATTTTTTGAGCTATACATATCATTAGGCACCCACATGTGGGGAAAATAATATTAAATAATTGCATTCACAACCCACCTTTACTATTGCTAGTGGAACCCATCACCTCTAATGAATGTATTACAAATAATAGTGAGAATAAATGCTACAAATTATTTTCTCAATACACCCTAAGTGCCTTAGAACACTTTCCAAGGATGTTAGAATCATGCTAGAGGACTTACACGGTAGATGGATAATCCTAATAAGCATTACATAATTAAAACTAAGGAGAATATGGTTTTCATGTTGAATAAGTCTTTGAATGGTATAAAATAGTCTCCTAGAATGTGATACCAAATTTTTTATGTCTTTGAATTGATATTTGTATTTATAAGATTAGAATATAATAATTTAGTTTATTATGAGATTGATAATGATCACATTTTCATTGTTGCATTGTATGAACTAATGATATGTTATTTTTTTGGGAGTGGTAAGGTAAAACTATGATTTCTATTTGAAGTTTCAACTTTCAACATAATTTTAGATGAAAGATATAGGTGAAACTAGGTACAGCTTGGGAAAGGATATTAAAAGAGACAAAACTAATATAAATTCTTATTTTAATTGGAGTAAGTATGTGAAACTATAGAAAGTTAACACTTTGATGAGTATTGTCAATGCATTAACAAATATTGTGAGCACAAATAAGTTTAGATGGTGTTTAAGTCTATGGTACTCATGACCCCCAGTAGTTGATTTTTTATTAGCTCTTTGAACACATTCTTTGACAAGTGGAAAAATGTTGGGATTAGGGTGTCAAATTATTTGTGAGTCCTAGAATTTATAATTTTTATATTATCCATGCCTTTATACCTATTATGATATGTCATTTTATGTGACGTACCTAGTGAGATGTTATCTTAAATGAAAGTGATTGGGATAACATGTAAGCTAGGTTTTTGGAAGTAGGAATCCCATTTGGTGAACCCCACCTTGAGGCTAATTTGGTATCACGTGTCATAAGTTGTAAGAGTTTAGTCTATGACATATTATATGACAATACTATGCCACGTGGGCTCCATATGCACACAAGGTGGGTGCATGCATGCCAGAGGATTACATGTTGAGGGATAATATGCATGAGGAGGAAGGCATGGAGGATAAGAAAATCAATTAGTGGTGGGCATCAATTATGAAAATGCTAGACATACAAGGGTGTTACATACATACAAGCATTTTGAATGTCAAGGGGAGATATGAGATGAATGCATGAATTGTATTCTTTTCATATGGTAATCTAAGCATCCACCTTCAGATACCTTCTTCATTGCATGATAATATATATTTAGTATTTGTGAATTTTGCATCAAGATATTGAAATTGTTTTGCAAGCATCATTATGATGCCTAAATCATTTTGAATTCATGTCATTATTGAAGACTCGTATTGATGATCATGGCCCCATGATTGTATTGTAACACCTTTTTGTTGAATAATACAAAGAGTTTCTCTTGAAGAGTGTGAGGTTTTTCCCCATGTAAATCTTGCATTAATATTTTATTTATTTTTGTTTCCCATATTTGATTAAGTTATCTAAATATGCATCTTATATTGCAATTATTAAGGGTTTGAAGAAAAAATCCCCCTATCTCTCCTCATTAGATTAGTGTAGGAAGTTGTTTATGCTTACCTTTATTTCTTTCAATTATCAAGACAAGCATAGTTGTAACTATTTTTTGAGCATTGTGTTCTATTTACATGTTAATTTTATATTTTACAAGATTGTGTAGATATTTTTCTTTTGTTTAATCACACCAATTGAGTTTCACATATAGTATTAGGTGTTTCTCTATTGCACCTTTTGTTTATTTTCTAATTGCACATGTTAAAACATCTAAAGATTGTGATACATCAAGACACTTGATAAAGTGTCATCTCCCTACTTTGCCACACATCAATAACCTAACTTTAAATTTGGAAATTCATTAGAACTCATGGCGTGAGATTAGTTATTAATCAATAAAGGTGGTCCTAACATATTTCTTTAAAATATTGATAAGTTTTTGTAGGTTTTAGGACAGTATTAATAATAATATTTGGATATAAAAACTTATTGTAGCCCATGGACACACTCTTCTTCATCTTCTCTTATTCATAACTGGTGATATTTCAATTTTTTATTCTATGCAAGGTTCTTCTTCCTCTTCCTCTGATAAATCCTACAATACATTTAAGAAAATAGGAATCTTATTTTTCCTCTCCTTTAGACAAATTCTACAACACATCAAAGAAGATTGAGAATGGAGACAAAAAATTCCAATAGCTTATGAGCACACTTACTCTTCTTTTTTTTGAAGATAAACCCTATCACACAATGAAGAAGATGAAGAATAGAGGAAAAACTTCCTATATCTTATGGGCACACTTGTCAACAAATTGATTTTAGTTTCTAATTGCATAATCACTAAAATAATAGCTCTTTTTATTGTAATCAATAAGATCTTATAGTCATGATGCGAAAACAATTTATTTGTAACTAATGATATTTTAGTTTTGTATTTTGTGCTACAACAAACAAACCTACCTACTTTAAGAAGATTTCTTAGTTATAGACTAAATAATTCCCTATATTTGTTAAAATTTACAGTAAAGATATGAGATACATAAACTAATAAAATTTGTCATTTGTCTTTCTTATATAAATTTGCAAGAGATGGTGCGAAAAGGGGTGTAAAAATTTGATAACTATGAGAATAATGTAAGAGAATAGGATGTGAGAATTATGAGCACAATAAGAGGAGAGATATGCATTTTTTAGAAACAATATAATGAATAACTCATTTGTATATTGAAGAGTTCACCTAGAAAGGAGTTTCAATCGCTCAATGCAAATTAAGAGGAGGGACCACTCTCTTGAAGTGTTCCTAATACCATTTTCTATTTTGTTTATTTTGTGTGTTACTTTTCAATTGTTATGCAATTGTGACTTACACATTAAAGACTAAAGACTAGTGTTAATACATAGAGTGTATAGCTTGTATTTAATTCAAAATTTTTCTATAAAAGTATTATTATAGTTCCTATAGAAAATTAAATATTTTTTGTAATATTCTACACATTTCTTGTAGTAATATAGTATTTATAAATCTCATAACAATATATTTCATAATTTTTGAATAAATTTTGAAATAGTGATTTATTTCTAAAACATTTGCATTCATTTATACTTTCCTTACTATCTTCAACCTTTAAACATATAGTAACAATTCCTTTCTCAATTTTATGCCTCTATATTGACACATAGATCAAAATTTAGAATTTTATTTACTAAACAAATAATTATCTTATTATTTATATTAATTTTGAACTATCATATATTATTATTTACCCTTTCTTAAGATATTAGTCCTACAATGTGCTATTCATTCATCATTGGATACACTATGTAAGTGGTCACCTATGCTTTTGATAAAACTTGAAATCTATTCAGAAAATTGAAATTAAAAGATACGTGATACATATAAATGATCACCCCCTTTGTCATTATTAAATGGTTGGGGAAACCAAGGTTTTAGTTACACATCAAGATTAGTGAAACACAATTCTAAACAAGAGGTTCATAAAATTCAAAATAAAAAGAGGATGCTAAAGGAAAACATAATGTCAAGAATACATAAGAATATTCCCCATATAATGCTCTTATTTTTGGAGATTTGGGGTAAACTTTATATTTCATGCTTTCTTGTTTAATAAAGTATATATGATCAACCCTTCAAAATTTAATATTCTCATCTTTATGCCATTCGATTGATTTAAGATGATGTGTCTCTTAACATAAAAAATGAGAATAAAGAGTGAAACTCAACTTGTGTGCATAGTAGCAAGTCAAAGATTAATGCTATTATTTTTTGTTCAAGCCCATCCCATGTACTCATATGTTCATGGATATAATGTAATGTAAAGTTTAGATACATGGGATGGATATTTTTTTTCCCTTTGATTTGAGTGACTATACCATTTCAATCATCTCATTGAGATGATATTTTGATCGGTGCCTTAGGCATTCCTTTTGATGGCCATGAGTTTAACCCCTAAACTTCATACAAAACTCTAGTTCATTATGGAAAGAGATCATTTGAAGCATTGTAACAAGTAAACAAGGTTGAATTAATATCCAAAATTGAATCTCACATTGTTGGATCAATAGTCAACATTTTGAGCTACAATAGACCATTTTCGTCATGCAATTATATGAATAAAATAGTGATAATATAAAAAATCTATGCCACAACTATGATTCTAAAAACCACTTCATTAGACAAGGGAACATTTTTGGGGGTTCCACCACAATGTACAACCAAATTAAATTCCCCTAGGTTTGATAGAGATAATACCACCAATTGTGTAATATAGTCTAACTATACTTTACCTCACATAAAGCCACCATGGAACAAAATGTCTTCATCACCTCATTTAATTTGGAGCACAACACCATATGTAAGTACTAATAATTTTAAAAGAATGGTGGTATATCATATTTGGATAATTTTTACAAAGGTATCCCAACATAATTTGGCCCTAGATATTATAATGGCTTAACTAGAGAATAATCAAGCTACACCAAATAAGTCATATAGGTAACACACATAGCTTGAGCATAAATTTGGTGAAATAGAATAACAAAATAGATAACATTTTTTTCAAAATTTATTCCATAAACAACTTAAAAGATCTATTCTAGGCTAAAATTAAATATGTCAAGTCCATAAGAAATGATGACAACCTTTGAGTTAGAAAAATTGAATGGAGATGAATTTTTCACTTGCCATCATATATATACACAACACACACACACACACACACACACACATACATACATACATACATACATACATACATACATACATACATACATACATACATACATACATACATACATACATACATACATACATACATACATACATACATACATACATACATACATACATACATATATACATACATACATACATATATATATATACATATATATATATATATATATATATATATATATATATATATATATATATATACATATATATACATATACATATATATACATATATATATATATATATATATACACATATATATACATAC
>BSBK01013304.1:5000-107500 GCA_027943335.1 Chamaecyparis obtusa
GAACTTAGCACAAAAACAATAATCTTATTACCAATTTTCCTTATTCAAGTGAAGCCCCTAAACCGAAGTGAATAATATTAAGTCCACAAGAAAAATGAAATCATTTTGATGTCCATAGACAAACAAATTTCCTCAATTGCCAAGTGATATCAAATGATAAGCATGTGGACAATAATATTGTTGGCATCATCTAAACCAAACTGATCATTATTCCAAATCTGAACCCAACATCACATAAGGCTAGCACACATCATAATGATCTACAATGAAATACCAAGTCAAGATGAAAAATGATATATTATACTTCCTCAAAACATAATCACCTTAAGTGTCGACTAGAGATACACTTTAAATGTAGTGTGCAATATAGAATACCAAGTGTCAACTTAAAAAAACACACTTAGTCAATGATATCCAAGAGATCACTAAGTTCCAAATAAATACACTTATTCCAATATATCCATGCCATAGAACTTGTGATAAATATATGCGTGTAGGAGTGACCTGATCACCTGTACTTTTTAAATAGATCTATGCATAAACATTTAACTTATCAGTAACAAGTAAAAACAAAACATCTGAATCTGCCAATGTCACCAAATTGAATATGGATATGTATATGACTTAAGAAGAATATGCTATCAAGATGAATACCAAAATAATTGTAAGCTATTCAAAAATGAGTGTAGGAAATTCTTAATGAATACCCTTTTTGTCATTAAGGACAATTGCAAAAGGGTAACTTATTTTCCCAAATATTTCTCAGAGTGAATTTATCAAAGAAGAAAGAATTTTTTTTCCACCTAGAAGGATTATGGTATATGGTGTAGGAGCACCTAGGCTAGCCTCCTAATTTTATGTTATTTTGGCTTGTATCTGACATTAGCCAAGTCTGAGTTGTGAGTTTTCTTTGAGGCCTTAGTAGGTCGTGTGGACTAGGTGAGTTAGTGCTAAAACTATTGTCACCAATTAGTCATTGTAAGTTGTTTTGGTTAGTTTAGGCTTAGAAGTCTAAAGTTGGGATTTGGGTTATTCATGTGTCCTAAACCCATGAGGGATGTAAAGAAGATGCTTTAATGTCATTAATGGTGTTAGTTCATCTAACTACATAGCATAGAGGTCCTATATTCTAGTTGGTCTAATGAAAGTAAAAGATGCCACACTTTGTCATGATAACATTGGCAATTTATTGCAAATGTTTCATGCAAGTCAACAACATTGGATTCCCAAAAAGATAGGAGTAGGAAATGAAATAAAATGGCCTAAAAAGATGGATAATGTCATCTAAGACTCTCTCAGGCTTGAATTTTGAGATAGAGAGTATTTTAAGCAAGTTTGTGAATAGAGAAATAGCTTTGTAATTCTAGTTTTGTGAGGATACCAAGCTTTCTTGTGTGACAGTGTATACTTTTGGATTGAAGTCTTTGTTTTAGTGTTATATTTGTGTTGTTGGGATATTTTTAAGACTTTTTCCTTCTTTAAGAAAGTAGATTAGAGTTAGTCTAGTAGCTTCAATAAATTGATTAGAGTTTAGCGAGTTTCCTGGTCCTGTCCAGACCAGTTTGTGTTTTTATGGCTCCCCCATGAAATCTAACCACGAGAACTTCCTAAGGTTGGATGAATTATTTATGAGAGCCAATGTAAAATAGGAATATAGAGGTAGGAGGTTGGGAGAGTCAATCTTCTATTTTTATAGTCATGCCCTAGGTGAGCTTTGTGTGCCTGGTTAGAGGTGTGACAGTGGATAATTTGAAGATTGCATGTAGGGGAATGAAGCACAGCATGGAAAAATCATAGTGCCAGATGTGATATGAAGATATCATGCCATGTTGGAAGGATTGAGGATTTATCAATCCATTTGGTTGTGATTCAAACAAGTAATCAACAAAGTCCTAAAAACTAGGCCTATTAGCCCTATTTGACCTATATTATAGGAAGACTATGTACAATTCCCTAGGAACCCAAAACCTTCTGAATCTTTCACAAAATTCAAAAGGGTACTCAAATGTGGATTTTGTTTTGTAAGTCTTTTGAGAAAATTTGGCAGGAAATTGAGAAAAGACCATGTCAAGGGCTACAAGGAACTAGGCCTAATTAGGCCTCCTCAAGGCTAGATCTTGAACCCGATAGGAAAGGGCTTGCAGATCTACCAACATGGATCCAAATGGGAATATTAAAAATTTATTTAAGTTATTTTGCACCCCTGCAATCAAGTTGATAGATTGTGTGAAGATGACACTTGGTGTCTTCGAAGTGTGGGTAGGAATTGAAGCATAACTTTAAGGTGAATGTTCTTCAAGGTTAAAAACAAAGAGATTGACTCTTAGAGAAGAGTTTGGAAAGGTTTTAGGTTAAAAATATTGTTGGAGCTAAAAATATCCAGATAATTCTGAGTCCCATAATCAGAAAATTTTCTTAAGCCAAAGTTCAGTGCTTCAAAGAAAGGTTTAAAAGGACCTAGTTCAAAAGCATATAGAAATGGGCCTGATAAATTTCATGAGATACAACTTGGGGAATGGGTTCAAAACTTTCCATTTGACATATGCAGTGGGTTCCAACTCCTAAATGAAGAATCTGAAGTGTTTAGGGAGTAGTCGTTTTGAGGTGTTCACCGAAATCTGCATTGTTGCCAGTGTCAAATTGCTGTAGCAAGCCCTGTTTTCATTTGGATATTTTGTGCCCAAAAATGTTTCATGACCCACCACTTTGGGAATGTTTACAATGTATATCAGGGAACTTATGTTCTAAAGCTCAAGCCTTTTCAAGTCTGTTTGATTAGTTTTCGAATCCCCCAAAGTTGGTCTTCCAGAGTTGTCCTATTTCTCTAATCTGCCCAATTTTTTGAGTGACCCTGTTTGACTAGTTATAACTTTTGACCCTGTGGTCCAATTGACAAATTTCCTTTGGCCACGTATTCTAGTGATCAAATAATTCTTGTCTTTCAGTTTTTAGGCCATGATGAATCTGTCTGCCCAGTTTGCCAATCTGATTCCGTTTGTAGTTTCTAACATTTTAGTGAGGATCAGTTGCACATTTTACTCGGTGGACTTGTTCGGATGAGTGCATTAAGTGCCTTGTGATTGATCAAGATGTGTTAGTTGTTGCATCATGTTGTAGGCATAAGAAATAATGTTCATGCCCATTTTCAGCCCCTCATGTGCCCGTTTGATATGTTTGCCAAAGCCATTCAAATTACAGATTGTTAAGTTTCTTTAGCAATGCATAGTTCAATTTTTGAGTAGCTCGCTTTGGGATCCTGCCATTTGCACCCGGTTCAAGGTCAAGCATAATTCAAGGTTGATCCATAATGTAGACATGAAAGTGACTCACCTTGATGAGTTTCAGACTATGACAAATCCGACTGATCACTTTGCTCGATCATTTCCAAACCTGATTTCTACAGTTTCGATGTCTTTCAGTTCAAGGTGTTCTAAGGGCCAACTTGGAGATTAATAATTGATAGTCAATTGATCATTTCATGAATCTGATTGTAGCTGTATTTTATACATATGATAGTGATCATTTTCCCAATCTTTCATGTTAAGAAGGTTCCGTTTGACAGGTTTGCCAGGTCAGACAAAAAGGGGTTTTACAATGATGAAAGTGTGGATAGGAAAACTTTGCGAAGTAGTCATTTTTGGAAATTCATAACTTTTTTTCAGATGGTTATCTCCAGTTGGTGATTATTTTGTTGTAATCTTTGTAGATAAGGCTTCTTCTAGATTCAATGGCTCACCCTCAGCTCGTCATTTGATATTTTTAATCTATCTCTTAAAAGGCAGTTTGCAGTGATTATTTTACGTTTACCAAACAAGCCAGAATAGGCCATTTTAAAAAGGAAGTACTAAATTTTGGTGGGTTACTTGGAATCTGAAGACGACCCAGTTGATTATTTAAATTATCATAAACTTTTTGAAGGTTTCAAGGCTCCAGGCTTCCCGATTTTTGCGCAGACAAATTACTCCATTTTCTTCCAATTGTAATTAAGGAGTATGATGTCCTTTTTATGCACTAATTTGGTTTGGGGGCTGCAAGTTTGTTTACATATTTATGTTTGCACATTGTGGTATTGATGTTGCATAAAAAGAAGCTTGTTGCCACCGAAGATCTCCTCCCACACACTCCATGGCAATATGTGAGTAATGAATGGAGGCTGCCAATTCATGAGGAATTGCAAGCAGCTCATAAACAAAGTAAAGATAAGGCTTTTCCCTCTTAAGGTTCACAATGTTTTTATTCAAATAAAGCCAGATCCAATGGACATTGCAATCCCGCAACCACAAAGATTCTCAAAACATTTGAAGAAGTTCAAATGTGTAGTGTTGCATACATGATTATAAATATTGAGCGTATTGGATAGGAGGCTGTTGTACGCATGCCTTATGCACAAATTCTTGCACCATTTGGATGCTAGGCGTAGCTTTTAAACCAAATGCAAATGTATTACACCAAGAATTCAACATACCAAATATGGGTTGTTTCCTTTTATTGCTAGTATTGAGCACATGTTTTAAAATGCACTGTTCATTTTAAAAATAAGATTATGCAAAGTTTTGGGCATGCACAAATCTCTCCTTAAGGTCTCACGCAGCCTTCTCTTCCATGCTATGTGAGCCTCCATTTATACTTTGTGTGCCCCAAAAAAATTTGTGAAGTATGCTAAGGTAGAATTGAATACACAAATTGATTAGAGCTAGGTGTAAAAACAGGGATGTTGCACATTATGCAAAGTTTTGTACATGCAGACATCTCAAAGAATTGGTGTGTGGGGTTCCAAGGTGGGCATACAACCAGGATAAATTGCTAAATCTATGCCAAGTGTGTGCCAGCATTGCAAGCCAAGACAAAATGAAAGAGATTTGGTGCACAGACCAGGCATTATGCACAACAAAGGAAGGATGGTTAAGGTTTCTCTATGGTATTTAGTCCCACATTTGACCAACTTAGTGTAAAGAGACCATTTAAAAATAAAAGCACTCACAAAAGTAGTAAAGAAGAAAGAGAGAGAAGGCTTTATAAGTGGAACCAGCTGGATTTGGTGGGCTAGCTGGGTGCACTAACAGATAAATTTTGATTAAAATATTGTTATAAAAGCTGCAAGATTTATCCCACATTGATGCCAGGTAGGGGAAATGAGATATTTAAATACCAAGGCACATAGTTTGAATATGTCTAAAGTGGATGCCCAGTTGCAGGGCCAGTCTTGCATGTGCACGTGGGTCGAGACAAATGACGTGGATGACAACTCAGCAGCGGGGCCCACGCAAGTAAAGTAATTTTGATGAAATGTGAAATTGCAGATCCGATGCCTCGGGATACATGCCAGCGGATCAATGGTCATCGCTAAAGTGGCAAGATGAAGATGCATGCCAATTACGTTTGCGGAATAATGACAGCAGGACACGTGTCATGGTGACGAGTTGTTAGGAACGCGCCTAGTCAAATGAAGGAGCCAATCACAGATCGACAAGTGGAATGGGTGTGCTAACAGGTCCAACTAGATGGTGAGGTGGATCAGTGAGCGAATCATGTCGTGCCACATGACACATGGGCCCATAGTGAAATTTCAAATGTGCAGGAATATTAAAATCTGAATTTATATAGTTTAGACTATATGAATAATTCAAAAATTTAAATGGTGAAGGTTGTTCACAAAAAATATGTCTGGAGGCTTCATTTTTATCCAAATATAGACATATTATATGTTTTCAGAAACGCTAGAAGACAATGAATTCAATGGTAGCAATAAAAATCAGATTTGGTCAAGTGGAAAGAAGCAGTAATGAACTTTGTATTCTGGGTTCATATTTGGGTAAAGATGCAGATATTTTGTAAAAGTTGTTCTAGAATGTAATTGAAATCAGATTTGTCTGAGATATTTTTTGAGAGTCTTAGGGTTGACTATGTTTCCCTAAAAGTGCCCTAAATGATATTTTCTTGTTGTATCATTGTTCTTATTAAAGGATTTTTATGGTCATTTAGGAAGGGCTGGCTGGAAATTCTTGACACAGGAAGCTAAAAAGCTAAGTGTGTATCCTCAATCCAGATTGTAATATGTTTCTCTAAGTTGTGTCAATACAATGGAAAAACCTTTTGTATCTTTTACATATTGTCTATGGTATTATTGAATCAGTTTGTAATACAAGGATTTGAGTCCACATACTCAATATAATTTCTCATTCTTGGATCTCTCCTTTAGTTGTTCTTGTTGAATTCTGAGTTTTCCAACTCATTACATTAGGTTACTGGTGTATATGTTTTATCTCTTAGCCTTGATCTAGGATTAGGTTAAAAATCTCTGAGTGAAGCATAGATTCATTTGGTTCATTAAGGAAGGATATTTGTAAGTAGTGTAAGATATGTTTAACTATGTTTATGACTTGGATTCTCAGATGAATCTAGTAGTTGTTCTTGTATTTTATGTCTTCTTTAGGTGTGATGCCCAATGGATAAGGCACTGATCATAAGCTAGTATCCCCTGCACTGTTACATGCATTGCATTGTTGTTTACTTTTTGCAAGAAGTCATAAATCAATACCAGTTACTTTACTTTCATTTACATTTATAGTTGTTCTACCCAATGATGTAGAGTCAATGAATAATAGGTTGTTATTTAGTACTTTCTCACTGTCATCTATTGTAAGATCCAGTATTGAGTAAGGAACAGATTTATATCTATTGGATTAGGTGTACTCACCTTGGTTTTGCAGAGCCAGAAGTGAAGAGGGCAATCTTGTCCCTATAGTTGGTCTAGTTGCTTATAGATTTCCCATATTTGGAATTAACCACTCCTTAACATCAGTCATAAGCATATTGGTATCTCATGGACTATAAAATCCTATCCAGGAACCAACAAAATGGTGACTCTGCTAGGGAATAGAGATACAAGGTCATGCTAAATCCATTTCAGATCTCTGGTATTATAAATTTGAGTAAATAGTGCAGGTTCCAAGTTGAGCTGGACTCCTGGCTTGCCTATTTCAATTAGTTGATATCTCTAATGCTATAAATCAGTTATAAATAACATGGGTACAAGTAGAGCTTGACTCCTGGCCGGCTTATTTACTTATCCAATGGTTTCCATTGAAATGTTTAAGAGTCAGTTTTAAAAGTTCAAATTATCTCACCTAGTTGTGAGTGGCGACTCTAAGATCCTCTGTTTGATCAGTGCATAAAAATTTGATGTATTTTCAGTCCTGATAAATAGTGTTTGTACCCTGTTGAAGTTTGTTGTGTTGATGGAAAGAAATACAAAAAGAGTTTTCAGCTGTTAAAGTGTTTATCCTCTTCAAGGAGGTGGCGGCTCTACAATTGTTTCAACAAAGTAAGCTTCAGATTCAGAGACTTTCCATTTAGCAAGTTGAGTTTCAACTTCAATGCTTCTAGGTATTTTTGATCTTTATGTGTATTTTCATAAGATCAGTTCTAAGGTATTTTGTTCCCTATCAAGTGTTTCAGCACTAGTAAGAAGGGAAGAGTAACATATCAAATAGTTTCATGTTTCTATGTTGAATATCTTGTCATGAAACTTTAAATTTATTATCATAAAGGTTTAAATATTTTGGTATACCTCTTGTAAAAATAGAATAAGATGAGTAGTTCTCATCTCATTTCAAACCAAATGAGTAATCAATAGATAAGCTAGCCTAGAAGGCTATGTTTCAGTAGGCTGGATAGAGCTTTAAGTTTTGATCATGCTCCGGGATCCCCCAATTCTTTTCCAATTGAGGTCATTGATTTAGTTCCAGTCTTCAATGATCAGTCAGATTCAACACTAGGACATGTCCTAGTGTTCTTCAGATTTTTTGTAAAATATTAGGTATATGATGAAGATGTCAGCATGATGTTTTTTGGCAGATCCCTTAAAGGGGTTGCAGCTGATTGGTATTTAAGTTTACCCTCACAATATATATCTTCATTGACTGACTTTAAGTGGTTGTTCTTAGAAGAATTTGTTGATGATGATGAATGGGATAAGTTGCAAAAGGATCGTCCACAAAGAAATGATACAAACAATATTCTAGAATAGCTCATGTTTACTGATGAAAATGCTTCTCAGAATGATAAAGTTATGTCAGAAGAACATTTAGATTGTAGTAATGATAAAGAATCAGATTCATTGTATGCAAGGTCTTCTACTGATTTAGAGAGGTCTGAGTTTGAAAATGAAAACTATTTGAATGCAGACTTTGATAAAGATGTCAAGGATGAGTTGTCTCCACACTTGTCTAAACTAGTGCTAAAAAATCAGGACATCATTTCTCATGATTCCAAAATTGAAATCAGTCATGGTTCTATACTGAGTAAAGATGTATGTTCTTCTGGTAATAAAAATGATGAGGATTCTGACATAAATTGTGCAATTTTTTCTGATCATGAAGATGTGATGCATGCAAATGAGTTATGTTCTCCTTTTCTCAGTAGTGATGAAATCTTTGATTTGTTGACAGCTGAATATAATAAGTATACACATATATCTAATCAAAAAAATTTAGGCCTTGCTGATTTTTGTTTTGATATTGAAAATGTTGTAGAGGATTTATATGAGTGTGAATCCTTTGATGAGAATGATCAGGGTATAAGTTCTTGTGATGATCATGAGCTGATTACGGATACAAAATCAGATTATCAAGATACGATAGTAAGGTCTCCTTATGAGCATCCTTGTGCAAATAAAGATGATGATGTTGTTTCCCTTTGTACTAATGAAAGTTTCTCCGGTGATGACTTTGTACAAGATAACTTGAGCCAAGAGTTTGCAGCCCCTGTTTGAGACAAGAAGGAAATTTACAACATCAAACAAGAGGCCAAAGAAGATGAACATGGAGCCCAAAATCCACTAAGCAATGAAGAAATCTTAGTACTCTTGGCTGTTGATTTCCAGAGGTATGCCTCAAATGTGGATTCTACTTTGCGACATCTAGTTGATATATGTTTTGACACTAATAGTGAGGCATGTGTTCAAAATGATGAAGACAATGATTCATGTTTATATGAATACTCCTCATATAATAAGTTTTTAGAAGAAGTTAATGAAGACCTTGAAAATGTGTTGTCATGTCATGATGATTCTGATGATGAACAAGTTTCTTGTTCGGTTTCTTTCCTTTCTTTTGATAAGTATGATAGTGATTGTGACAGCGTGGAGGACAACAAATTTATTAACAAAAATGATGATATGGATCAATTGTCTCTTTGTCATAATGTTTTTGAAAGAAATTTGCACTTGGTTCATGATCCGATTCATGGAGAGATTATTGAGGAGCCGAGTTACTTGGTGGTTGAAGTATCCCATACAGATAAAGCTAAGGATCCATTTCATTTTCAGCCAGGTGAGTTCCTAGTAATGCATATGGATCATTACAATTTATCTTTTGATGCATTACTAGATAGACATTATATTTTTAGTCACCACCAAGAAGAGGTAATGGTTGTTCCATATTTTTTGGAATATGTACATGAGATTGGTTGTGACCAGAAGAATGTAGGTTGTGACAAGTACAAAATTACCTTTCAGCTCAAAATTCTTCACATATGTAGGCATCAAAATGGTCATGATATTTTCAGATTGCTTGTCTCATATGGGGATGAAAATCATATGTTTGACAGACGTAAACAATGATTTCACTTTTGAGGCGTTGAGCCTTTGTAAATATCGTATATATTGTAGAGTTCATTTCTTTCTATTGTGTGGTGTGTTTCTTTCAGCAAGTTTCTCAGTTTTTGAAAGAGAAAGAAGTCAGTTTTTCATTTTTGAGTGGTCTGCTGTACCAAAGATCCTAAATTATCTACATGCCCACAAGGGGCACGTGTCCCCAACCAGAGCCACTATTGGAGCTAAAAATATCTAGATAATTCTGAGTCCATAATCAAAAAAATTTCTTAAGCCAAAGCTCAGTGCTTCAAAGAAAGGTTTAAAAGGACCTAGTTCAAAAGCATATAGAAATGGGCTTGATGAATTTCATGAGATACAGCTTGGGGAATAGGTTCAACACTTTTCATTTGACATATGCAGTGGGTTCTAGCTCCTAAATGAAGAATCTGAAGTGTTTAGGGAGTAGTCATTTTGAGGTGTTCACCTAAATCTGCATTATTGCCAAAGTGTCAAATTGTTGTAGCAGGCCCTGTTTGCATTTGGATATTTTGTGCCCAAAAATGTTTCATGACCCGCCACTTTGGTAATGTTTAAAATGTATATTAGAGAACTTATGTTCTAAAGCTCAAGCCTTTTCAAGTCTGTTTGATTATTTTTTGAATCCCCCAAAGTTGGTCTTCCAGAGTTGTCCTATTTCTCTAATCTGTCCAGTTTTCTGAGTGACCCTGTTTGACTAGTTATAAATTTTGACCCTGTGGTCCAATTGACAAATTTCCTTTGGCCCTATATTCCAGTGATAAAATACTTCTTGTGTTTTAGTTTTCAGGTCATGATGAATCTGTTTGCCCAGTTTGCCAATCTGATTTCATTTGTAGTTTCTAACATTTTAGTGAGGATCAGTTGCACATTTTAGTTGGAGATCCTATTCGGATGAGTGCATTAACTTCACTATGATTGATAAAGATGTTTTGGTTGTTGCATCATGTTTTAGGCATAAGAAATAATGTTCATGTCAATTTTCAGCCCCCCATCTGCCCATTTGATATGTTTGCTAGAGCCATTCAGATTGTAGATTGTTAAGTTTCTTCAGCAGTGCATAGTTCAGTTTTTGAGTAGCTCACTTTGGGATCTTGCCATTTGCACCCGGTTTGAGATTAAGCATAATTGAAGTTTGATCCATAATGTAGACATGAAAGTGACTCACCTTGATGAGTTTCAAACTATGACCAATCCGACTGATCACTTTGCTTGATCATTTCCAAACCTGACTTCTACAGTTTCACTGTCTTTCAGTTCAAGGTGTTCTAAAGGCCAACTTTGGAGATTAATAATTGATAGTCAGTTGATCATTTGATGAATCTGATTATCACCATATTTTCTACATATGATAGTGATCATTTGCCCAAGCTTTCATGTTATGAAGGTTCCATTTGATAGGTTTGCAAGATCAGACTGTTATACAATAAGTTTGCACCCTTGTTTCAAGCTCTCATAGTCTTGATAACCTAGTATAACATGGGAATCATCTCCAGGTTGTGGGACCTATGCTAACTAAGATGAGACCTCTAGGTTCTAGGCTGGCTCCTCTTGGATAATCACCTTAATTTGCTTCTTTACAGAAAAGTAAATCTTTTGAGGGAAAGGGATAGAAGGAATGCTTGAAAGGGAAATGACTAAGAGAAAACTATCCTACTAGGTGATGCACCAAAAATATAGCATGAATTGCAGTATAAAAGATGGATTCAATGAATAAACTTAGGTCTAGGGGATCACAACTCACTGAATAGGCTTGCATAAGTATTTCATAGAAGGGTCTGCAAATAAAGAGGGTGTTCAGGGAAAGAGAGAGATTATTTCATGAACAATAACACTCTTAGGATTAGACAAACAATCTATGACCCACAAACAAACATTCAACTCTGCAACTAGGTATAGGAATGAGACAAGATTGTTAAAGGGTTGTAGTATACCCACAAAAGCATTCTCATCAAATCATCCATAATAATATGCAAAATTGCAGAAAGGAAGAAGGATCAAGAACCCTAAGATATCACTGAGAAACATATAAATACTGAATTCATTAAGAGATAACTCAGACAAGAAGCATAGGGACATGAAGAATGCCACAAAGTAGCTTACAATATCTGAATAATCAATGGGAGGTTACAAAATGTAGAAAACCAGAGGACAAAAAATTGTCACAGATAGCCTTCTAAGAAAAGAGACTTTTCTTCTTTACAAAAATGTCAACTCTGAGCTCTAAAGCTCTCAAAAATAATATATACATCTCCCTTTTTGCACGCAAGCAGGAGTCAAAAAACCTAACCAGGGTTACATAATTTTTCATATAATAATCAAACCCTAATTCTATCAAATTTGGCCATAAATGCACATAAAAATATCCCAACTAATCAGATATCTGTGTTTGTGTGTCCATTTCATGTTTATACCGGTAAAAAATCTGGCTACCATGATCCATCTACCTTCTTGCAACTCAGTCTCACCATAACTGCAAAAATTTGATATTCTGAGATATTTGAATTTAAATATATTAACGGTCACAGGTGGTGCCATACTTTTCCTCATCGGTGGCTAACATTCAAACTTTGATCTAGCTTTAAAACGTGGCTGTTAGATCTTTCCCTTTTACCCAAGTTGACATTTGACTACAAAACTAACCTTAAGTCTACCTCAGGTTCCTTTTCCCTTTAGTCATAGAATCGTTTAATAATTTAGTTGACCCCGGTTAAATTTGGTGAACACGAAATAACCTTTCAGTCGATGATTCACAGAATACCTTATAAAACCTAGGTCCATCCACCACTTGTCACCTTTCCATTCACTCTCGACCACCTTATCAACAACACCTCAACAAGTTTTTGACAACAGACCCACTTATAATTTGATTTGCATCTAATGGTGGACGCATGATCTCATAAGCCCAGAAGATTCCTTGCACTTTTACACCAACCATAGATCTCTTTAAACTACCACCTCATTAAAAATACTCAGACCCACTGCAAATATTCATCATAATACAGGTCGGAAAATCAAAACACAATGCATTAGTAATACGGTGGCAAACGGTCGCACTTGTCTCAATCAAGCACTTAACCCTAGGTCATTTGGTGAATAAGTGACTGAAAGCTTGTACCTATTTGCGGAATGTTTCATGCTACTACTATTTTATTTAGCGATTCAGCTACTACCTTATTCGCTAATTTGCCAAAACATTTGGAGCATCACCATTTTACTTCGTGAATGGGCGAACAAGAGGAATTTTGTCAGAGCCGGCAAAGACCTTATCAGAACTACTAAACTTTAGGCCCATACATGGGCCCACATTCTTCCATCTATCATCATACCATTCACTACATGCTGCCTGGTCACTACTAACAAAGGACCCACCACATACAAGCTTTTAAATCAGACGGTGGGCGTAAGATCTCATGGCTCTGACACAACCCATGAGATCATGCGCCAACCATTGATCTTGTCCTCGTCATTGAAACCTTCAAGCCCACTGACAACAGATCCACATCATCACTTTTGTCCAATAAAAATTTAGCATGTCAGCTCCAACTATTAGAGGACCCACTTAAATTTATCGCCTAAGAATAAAGTAAAATTGATGGCTATCGCAAGATCTCATGGCTCTGACACAACCCATGAGATCATGCACCAACCGTTGATCTTTTCCTCATCATTGAAACCTTCAAGCCCACTGACAACAGATCCACATAATCACTTTTATCCAATAAAAATTTAGCATGTTAGCTCCAACTATCAGAGGACCCACCTAAATTTGTCACCTAAGAATAAAGTAAAATCGACGGTTGTCACAAGATCTGATGGCTCCGACACAACCCATGAGATCATGCACCAACCATTGATTCTCTGGAAATGTCAGAGCCCTTCACAATGCTGGAAACCCTAGTCCCACTAACAAGCCTCCAAATCATCATCCTTTGACCAATTAGGAATGAACACGTGAAACGACATGGCAGTGGACCCACTAACAGAAACACTTAACTCCCGAAAGATTAAGAGAATGCCTGGATGAAGGCAATTCGCAAAGTCACTAAATGTTTTAGGGCACCGCCCTTTTATTTCACGACCAGGAGAATTACTACAGTCGCCAGTTTGCTAAGAGAAAAAGGTAACCGTCGGAAGAATAAGAGAACTGGCGACTGAAGGAAGAAATATGCACATGGGTATTGGGATCTTATAAGTTGTCGATAAACTAACATAAAAAATAGAATGGAGGCCTAGGGTTTATGCCTTGAACGGCTACTTTTATGAATTTTTGACTATAGACCAGTGAATAGAAAGAATTGCAGAGGCCAGGAGACAAAACCTAAAGCCATAAATTTTTTTAGGGATGCTTGATAGGGTGAAAATAGAGACCTTGGAGTAGATCTTAGCCAAATTTGCATGCACAGGAAAATTAGGGTAACATTTTGGTGATTTCTGTTGGATGTCATCCTGCTAGACATTGATTAGTGGCCTATAAACAATCCACTGGGTATGGGGTCAACATTTGAGCACAAAACCTCGATAGAGAGACATAACTAGAACTGGGAGGAACAAAAACAATGTGCACAGGCACTTCTTGGAAAGTAGGAAAAACTAGGCTAGAAAATTGGAAGAAAGCAAGAAAACTAACCTATCCTAAACTAACCAGTGCAAAAAATTGGTCAAACAAAACCATTCACAGGTAGGCTAAAATAACTACCCTTCCTCATAAAAATATTACTCTTTTCATATTTGATGCCAACAGAGAGAACATGGAACACAAAAATGTACTGAACTACCTGGCACATGAACCTTTGAATTTGGTATACCAGATTACTAACCTCAACTAGATCATAGATGTTGTCCTCCCAGGGAGTTTGATAAGGCTGAATAAGCCCCTTGTCACCACAGAGTGGACTCTTAACAGCACCCTCCATTGAGTCCCTAAGTATGCATGTCTTGGTTGACCCTACCTGGGCTAGATATCTGATAGGACACCCCCTAGAGAGCATAAAACTAGGCCCTTCTTCCTGCTCAGCATGCATCTTATGAATGTCTTTATCATGAAGATCAAGAATTTGTCCCTCCATGATAATCTGCCATATGTTTTCTTCTTCTATAGTTGGGACACAATTAACCCCTTGAAACACAAACTCCTCTTCAAGCATATGCAAGCAATTATCCTTTTCAGGAAGATGAGGATCATCGACAAGAGTTGAGTAGAAAGCATCAATTATTAGATCAAAATCATCTTGTTGCTCTAAGTTAGCAGCACTTAAATCATCTTTCCTATCATAATCAGTGAGCTCAACTAGTAAATTTTGCACTACCTTATCTTGCTCAATATAAAAAGTCATCTCCTCAAAAAGATTAGCTGGGCTCTCATCTTCTTCACTTTCTTTCTTATCCTTATCTGATTGCTCTAATCCATCTTGATGTAATAACCCTACCTGTTCCTCATGATTATCATGAAAAAGTATACCCAAAAGACAAAAATCATCCTCTTCCTGGTGGCTTGAAATTCTATGAGGTGTAATGGACTCTTTAAGAATTGACTTATAGGACTTTATATATTGTAGGATAGGCTCATTATCATTTAGGAAATCAAACCTTTTAGGTATCTCATCTATAGGAATAGGATGAAGTGGCTAGAAATCTGAGACATGGTCATGAATAGGCTCTAAAAAATGCATGAAGACTAGGCTCCTGTTGACTAAGATCCTAAACTGTAGGAGAAATTCTAAAGCCTTGAAATTCAGCAGAAGTGTCAGTGGACTTATTAGGAAGGAAACTTGAGATTTGAATCATGTGAGTCTCTTGTCTGGTCACTTGCCGCATTCCATCCTTAAGGGGATGTGCTTGAGAAACCACTGTCTCCTGTTGAAAAACCTTTGACCTTTCTCCATCAGGAAGCTCATAGTTCAAGAGAACAAGTGGAAAATATGCAACCTCCTTCCCAAAAAATGTGTTTAGGTGACTACCAACTGCTTTGATGCCTTGGGTTGGGAATGTCTTCTTGACTGGATTATATGGATGGAAAGACCTTCTTACCAAATTCTGCCTTTTTCTTTGATGCTTTTCTTGATATCGTGGCCTATCCTCCAGATATAGTTGCTCCTGAACTTGCCACTATTTGTTAGGATTTTGCTCCTCTTGTTGATAAGGTCATCTAACCTCCTGATTCTGCCCTTTTATAGTGATGAATTCTTTGGTTAAAGCCTACAAAAGGCTCATTATCTCTTTATTTGTTGCTTGTTGATCACCTCTCACCTTGAGTAGCTCTTGAGGAAGGTCAACTATGGACTTCCCATAGCTAGTGTTGGCCTAAGGTTCTATTAATTCAAGTATGGGAGTAAATGGAGGCATTTGCAAAGGTATAGTGGGCTAAAGATTGGGAGAGATAGGCATAGGTGGCCTTGGGGTTATCATACCAGCCTGGATTAAACAATTTTCTTCCTTTATAGCTAAATGAAAAGCTTGAGGTAACGAAGTACCCCCTAAGCATTGAATCATGATAGATATATCACTAGTTAGGCCTCTCAAAAAATAAAGGAAAGAACAATCTATTGAAGGCCTTATATTAATTGGAATCCTATTCCATGTTTTGAGGAATCTGCCATTAAAATTAGTCATCTATTCTCGAGGATCTCTCTTCATGGTTTCAAGTTTCTCTACTAGAGACAAAGAGTCCAAATCACCCTCAAAGTATTTTCTAAGGAGGTCTCCAAGTATGTCCCATGAAGTAATGGAGCCAACTACTAGAGTCCTAAACCATTCAAGAGCTTTTCCTTTGAGAGAGGCTACTAATAGCTTCGTAGCCACATCTTCTTGAGCTATGTTGTGAATACTGCAAATAGTGGTCACATCTCTTATGTGCTCAAAGGTAGTAGTTTTCCCTTCACCTGTGAAATTAGGTACACTTTTTAGTGCTGCCAATGGCACATCATGGTGTTGGGCAAAATTTAATGGACTACCCTGATTAAAGGGTGCAAATGCAAATTGTCTTGCCATAAGAAGGGTCCATTTTCTTCATAAGCTTTATCAAAAATTGGGTCACTATCTCTTAACACCAATGGAGTCGCTAGATATACTTGAGTACTAACCTCTCTAAGGTCTGTATTATGCAATCAGTATATCAAAGATAACATAATATTTCAAACAATGAAATTCTTTTGCTTGTCCCACTGGGTGTGCCAGAATTGTTATACACTAAGTTTGCACCCTCGTTTCAAGCTCTCGTAGTCTTGATAACCTAGTATAACATGGGAATCATCTCTAGGTTGTGGGACCTATGCTAACTAAGATGAGACCTCCAGGTTCTAGGTTGGTTCCTCTGGGATAATCACCTTAATTTGCTTCTTGACAGAAAAGTAAATCTTTTGAGGGAAACGAATAGAAGGAATGCTTGAAAGGGAAATGATTGAAAGAAAACTATCCTACTAGGTGATGCACCGAAAATATAGCATGAATTGTAGTATAAAAGATGGATTCAATGAATAAAATTAGGTTTAGGGGATCAAAACTCACTAAATAGGCTTGCATAAGTATTTCATAGAAGGGTCTGCAAATAAAGAGGGTATTCAAGGAAAGAGAGATTCTTTCACGAACAATAACACTCTTAGGATTAGACAAACAATCTATGACCTACAAACAAATATTCATCTCTGCAACTAGGTATAGGAATGATACAAGATTGTTAAAGGGTTGTAGTATACCTACAAAAGCATTCTCATCAAATCATCCACAATAATACACAAAATTGCAAAAAGGAAGAAGGATCAAGAACCCTAAGATATCACTGAGAAACATATAAATACTGAATTCATTAAGAGATAACTCAGACAAGAAGCATAGGGACATGAAGAATGCCACAAAGTACCTTACAATATGTGAATAATGAATGGGAGGTTACAGATTGTAGAAAACTAGAGGACAAAAAATTGTCACAGATAGCCTTCTAAGAAAAGAGACTTTTCTTCTTTAAAAAAATGTCAACTCTGAGCTCTAAAGCTCTCAAAAACAATATATACATCTCCCTTTTTGCACGCAGGCAGGAGTCAAAAAACCTAACAAGGGTTACATAATTTTTCATATAATAATCAAACCCTAATTCTATCAAATTCGGCCATAAATGCACATAAAAATATCCCAGCTGATCAGATATCTGTGTTTGTGTGTCCATTTCATGTTTATACCTGTAAAAAATCTAGCCGCCATGATCCATCTACCTTCCTGCAACTCGGTCTCACCATAACTACAAAAATCTGATATTCTGAGATATTTGAATTTAAATATATTAACATTTACAGGTGGCGCCATACTTTTCGTCATCGACAATTGACATTCAAACTTTGATCTAGCTTTAAAACACGGCTGTTAGATCTTTCCCTTTTACCCAAGCTGGAATTTGACTGCCAAACTAACCTTAAGTCTACCTCAGGCTCCTTTTCCCTTTAGTTGCAGAATCATTAAATACTTTAGCTGACCCCGGTTAAGTCTGGCGAACATGAAATAACCTTTCAGTCGCTGATTCGTAGAATACCTTCTAAAACCTAGGCTCATCCGCCACTTGTCACCCTTCCATTCACTCTCGACCGCCTTATCAGCAACACCTCAGCATGTTTCTGACAATGGACCCACTCAGAATTTGATTCACATCTAATGGCGGGCGGATGATCTCATAAGCCCAGAAGATTCCTTGCACTTTTACGGCAACCGTAGATCTCTTTAAACTGCCACCTCATTAAAATACTCAGACCCACTGCAAATCTTCATCATAATACAACTCGGCAAATCAAAACACAACACATCGGCAACATGGTGGTAGACGGTCCCACTTGTCTCAGTCAAACACTTAGCCCTGGGTCATTTGGTGAATAATCGACTAAAAGCTTGTGCCTATTCGATGAATGTTTCATGCTACTGCTAATTTATTTAGCAATTCAGCTACTACCTTATTCACCGATTCGCCAAAACATTTGGAGCATCACCATTTTACTTCGCGAATGGGTGAACAAGAGGAATTTTTTCAGAGCTGCCAAAGACCTTATCAGAACTGCTAAACTTTAGGCCCATACATGGGCCCGCATTGTGCCAGCTATCATCATACCATTTGCTGCATACTACCCGGTCACTACTAACAAAGGACCTACCGCATACAAGCTTTTAAATCAGACGGCGGGCGTAAGATCTCATTGCTCTGACACAACCCATGAGATCATGCACCAACCATTGATCTTGTGCTTGTCATTGAAAGCTTCGGACCCATTGACAATAGATCCACATCATCGCTTTTGTCCAATAAAAATTTAGCATGTTAGCTCCAACTGTCAGAGGACCCACTTAAATTTGTCACCTGAGAATAAAATAAAATTGACAGCTATCACAAGATCTCATGGCTCTGACACAACCCATGAGATCATGCACCAACCATTGATTCTCTGTAGATGTCAGAGGCCTTCATAGCGCTAGAAATCTTGGTCCCACAGACAAGCCTCCAAATCATCATCCTTTGACCAATCAGGAACGAACATGTCAGACAATGTGGCAGTGGACCCACTAACAGAAACACTTAACTCCCAAAGATTAAGCGAATGCCCAACTGAAGGAAATTTGCAGAGTCATTGAATGTTTTAGCACACCACCATTTTATTTCATGATGAGGAGAATTACTACAGTCGCCAGTTCATCGAGAGAAAAAGGTAACCACCGAAAGAATAAGAGAATTGGGGACTGAAGGAAGAAAAATGCACATGGGTATTGGGATCTTATAAGTTGTCGATAAAGTAACATAACAAATAGAATGGAGGCCTAGGGTTTATGCCTCCAACAACTACTTTTATGATTTTTTGACTGTAGACAAGGGTATAGAAAGAATTGCAGAGGCCAGGAGACAAAACCTAAAGCCATAAAATTTTTGAGAGATGCTCGGCAGGGTGAAAACAGAGACCTTGGAGTAGATCTTAGGAAAATTTGCATGCACAGGAAAATTAGTTTAACACGCACAAAAAGGGGTTTTTCAACGATGAAAGTGCGGATAGGAAAACTTTGTGAAGTAGTCATTTTTGGAAATTCATAACTTTTTGTCAAATGCTTATCCCCAGTTGGTGATTGTTTTGTTGTAATCTTTGTAGATGAGGCTTCTTCCAGAGTCAATGGCTCACCCTCAGCTCGTCATTTCATATTTTTAATCTATCTCTTAAAAGACAGTTTGCAGTGATTATTTTACGTTTACCGAACAAGCCAGAATAGGCCATTTTACAAAGGCAGTACTAAATTTTGGTGGGTTACTTGGATTCTGAAGACGACCTAGTTGATTATTTAAATTATCATAAACCTTTTGAATGTTTCAAGGCTCCAGGCTTCCCAGTTTTTGCACTGATGAATTACTCTATTTTCTTCCAGTTGTAATTAAGGAGTATGATGTCCTTTTTATGCACTAATTTGGTTTGGGGGTTGCAAGTTTGTTTTCATATTTATGTTTGCACATTGTAGTATTGATGTTACATAAAAAGAAGCTTGTTGCCATCAAAGATCTCCTCCCACACACTCCAAGGCAATATGCGAGTAATGAATGGAGGCTGCCAATTCATGAGGAATTGCAAGCAGCTCATAAACAAAGTAAATATAAGGCTTTTCCCTCTTAAGGTTCACAATGTTTTTATTCAAATAAAGCCAGATCCAATGGACATTGCAATCCCGCAACCAAAAAGATTCTCAAAACATTTGAAGAAGTTCAAATGTGTAGTGCTACATACATGATTATAAATATTGAGTGTATTGGATAGGAGGCTATTGTACGCATGCCTTATGCACAAATTCTTGTACCATTTGGATGCTATGCGTAGCTTTTAAACCAAGTGCAAATGTATTACACCAAGAATTCAACATACCAAATATGGGTTGTTTCCTTTTATTGCTGGTATTGAGCACATGTTTTAAAATGGACTGTTCAGTTTAAAAATAAGATTATGCAAAGTTTTGGGCATGCACAAATCCCTCCTTAAGGTGTCACGCAGCCTTCTCTTCCATGCTACGTGGGCCTCCATTTATACTTTGTGTGCCCCAAAATAATTTGTGAAGTATGCTAAGGCAAAATTGAATACACAAATTGATTAGAGCTGGGCATAAAAACAAGGATGCTGGGCATTATGCAAAGTTTTGTACATGCAGACATCTCAGAGAATTGGTGTGGTGTTCCAAGGTGGGCATATAGCTAGGATAAATTGCTAAATCTATGCCAATTGTGTGCCAGCATTGCAGGCCAAGACAAAATGAAAGGGATTTGGCACACAGACCAAGCATTATGCACAATAGAGGAAGGATGTTGAAGGTTTCTCTGTGGTATTAGTCCCACATTCGACTAGCTTAGTGTAAAGAAACCATTTAAAACAAAAGCACCCACATTAGTAGTAAAGAAGAAAGAGAGAGAAGGCTTTATGAGTGGAGCTAGCCGGATTTGGTGGGCCAACTGGGTGCAGTAACAAATAAATTTTGATTAAAATATTGTTATAAAAGCTACAAGATTTATCCCACATTGACGCCAGGTAGGGGAAATGAGATATTTAAATACCAAGGCACATAGTTTGAATATGTCTCAAGTGGATGCCCAATTGGAGGGCCAGTCCTACATGTGCATGTGGGTCGAGACAAATGACATGGATGACAACTCAACAGTGGGGCCCACGCAGGTAAAGTAATTTTTACAAAATGTGAAATCGCAGATCTGACACCTAGAGATACGTGCCAGTGGATCAACGGTCATCGCTAAAGCACCAAGATGAAGATGCACACTAGTTACGCTTGCAGATTAATGACAACACAACACATGTCATGGTGATGAGTTGTCAGGTAGGTGCCTAGTCAAACGGAGGAGCCAATCACAGATTGACAAGTGGCATGTGTGTGCTGACAGGTCCAACTGGATGGTGAGGTGGATCAGTGAGCGAATCATGTCGTACCACATGGAATATGGGCCCAGAGTGAAATTTCAAATGTGCAAGAATATTAAAATCCAAATTTATATAGTTTAGACTATATGAATAATTCAAAAATTTAAATGGTGAAGGTTGTTCATAAAAAATATGTCTGGAGGCTTCATTTTTATCCAAATATAGACATATTATATGTTTTCAGAAACAACAGAAGACAACGAATTCAATGGCTACAATAAAAATCAGATTTGGTCAAGTGGAAAGAAGCAGTAAAGAACTTTGTATTCCAGGTTTAGATTTGGGTAAAGATGCAGATATTTTGTAAAAGTTGTTCTAGAATGTAATTGAAATCAGATTTGTCTGAGATATTTTTTGAGTCTTAGGGTTGACTGTGTTGCCCTAAAAGTGCCCTAAATGATATTTTCTTGTTTTATCCTTGTTCTTATAAAAGGATTTTTAAGGTCATTTAGGAAGGGCTGGCTGGAAATTCTTGACACAAGAAGCTGAAAAGCTAAGTGTGTATCCTCAGTCCAGATTGTAATATATTTTACTAAGTTGTGTCAATACAGTGGAAAAACCTTCTGTATCTTTGCATATTGTCTATGGTATTACTAAATTAGTTTGTAATAAAAGGATTTGAGTTCACATACTCAATATAGTTTCTCATTCTTGGATCTCTCCTTTAGTTGTTCTTGATGAATTCCAAGTTTTCCAACTCATTGCATTAGGTTACTGACTGGTGTATATGTTTTATCTCTTAGCCTTGATCCAGGATCAGGTTGAAAATCTCTGAGTGAAGCATAGATTCATTTGGTTCAATTAGGAAGGATATTTGTAAGTAGTGTAAAAGATGTTTAACTATGTTTATGGCTTGGATTCTCAGATGAATCTAGTAGTTGTTCTTGTATTTCATGTTTTCTTTAGGTGTGATGCCCAATGGATAAGGCACTCATCATAAGCTAGTATCCCCTGTGTTGTTACATGCATTGCATGCTTGTTTACATTCTGCAAGAAGTCATAAATCAATACCAGTTACTTTACTTTTATTTAGATTTATAGTTGTTCTACCCAGTGATGGAGAGTCAATGAATAATAGGTTGTTATTTAGTACTTTCTCACTCTCATCTGTTGTAAGATCCAGTATTGAGTAAGAAACAAAGTTATACCTATTGGATCAGGTGTACCCGCCTTGGTTTTGCAGAGCCAAAAGTGAAGACGACAGTCTTGTCCCTATAGTTGGTCTAGTTGCTTATAGATTTCCCATATTTGGAATTAACCACTCCTTAACATCAGTCATAAGCATATTGGTATCTCATCGAGTGTAAAATCCTATCTAGGAACCAACACATCTAGAACTATTGATATCCTAGAGGAGAGTAGGATCCTTGGAAGAAGACAGGAAAGGTCATTGTTGTCACTAAGGATTAACCCTATTTTGCTAAGTATTGAGCCCAGCAATCCTGTGAAACATGGGACTATTCTCAGGCGGTGGGTAACCTATCTGAGAATAGACCTTTGGATTAAGGGCCGGCTTCCTTTGGATCACTTGAAACTTATCTAAACTTGGAGGGAAAAGGGATAGAAAATGCTTAAAAGTAAACAACTACAACTTGAAATGAAAGGAAGGTGTTCCACCGAAATTGAAGAGAAACCACAATTAAGAAACAAGTTCACCTCATCAGCAATTCAATCTAACTCACAACTCAATCTCCCTTTCTTAACCCCCTAATGAAATAAGGTAGTTACAATCTAGAAAAGGAAGAAAACTTCACAAATCTGATATTCTTGATTATACACAAATCACACCACTGAATTAAGAAAAATCCTTGAATACCCACTTGAATCCAAGATGTAGATTAAGGATATAGAAACATCACAATAATCTCACATATGGATTCAACAACAAACCTAGAATTATAGGAGAACAAGAAGGATCAATTTTTATTGCTAAAAAGAAACATGTACAATTGTATCTCTCAGAGCTACAACACTCATATCAGAGAGAAAAAGTGAAGAGCTAACCTCAATCACCAAAAGTGAGAGGTATAAAAACAAAAACCTAAGAATCTACATTCAACTCAACTACCTCCTAAGAATAGAAAAGTCAAAATATGGACCCATGAGGTAGCATCATGGTCTCAATGTCATATTCCCGGATACCTAGGGGTGAGGAAAGTGGGGGCCTAAAAATGAATAGTTAAAAATGACCATTATACCCACTAAGTCATGCCACTAATTGATAATCTAAAAAGGGTTTATAAAAATACCACTTGTCGATTATCTTACAATAAAAGATGGGCCATGACTTAACATTAAAACTATCCACTATGACCTCAAATAGGTACAATTATAATTTTAAAGAAAGGCCTCAACCAAAAGGGAAGCACATTCTTAAAAATAATAGCATTAAAAAACAAAATCTTCAAACCCTAGGAAAAACTATAGGCTATATACAAAAAGATGAAATATCAGCTACCCAAAATGGGAGGATATTCATATGATCAATTAAATCATACATAACCTAAGTCTAGAGATATCATCATAACACTCAACCCTAAAAGGGGAGGAAGAAAATAACACTATTGTCCAAACATAGCATGAAGATGAAGAGCTCACGGCATCAAAGCCCTAAAGCTTGGCACCTGGCGAACTTCCAATCTCACTGCAATTCAAATGACAACCTCCCTCTCTGATTTAGAAAGAACAACCTGACCCCGGCAACATCTTCTCAAGGTAGGCATGCATGTAATCATTTCATTTTTTGTATGGCAAAAGTGTTTCCTTTTCTTGATTGTAGACTTCATTGTATTAGGGCATTTGACTGTTCTTTCATAGCACTATTATACACTTGAATTGCTCTGTTTTATTGTAATGCACTATTGTATTTGTATTGTCCTCTTACCATATTTGAAAGAAATGTGTGAATGCTAGGTGCCCGATGAGCCATGAGCTAGGGCACAAAATTGGTATTATTTGATTCTTAACATATATTGGTTTTTTGCCTTCGAGCATGGCTTTGTATTGTGGCAACATAACCCTCAGCTTATGAACTGAATCGTGCCTCCTCATAGCATCCCTGCTTCATCACTATGTTCACAGTGCTGAGACTCGGGCTAGGGAACAGTATATATTCACTGGCTATTTTCCATGGGCTCATGGCATATGCACTTCTAATACTGATAGTATTTGAAGTATCGAGCCTTCAATACCAGCGAGGGCACTGTACACACATTGTATTTACTGGTTATTTTCTTTTGATATCTTCGAAGGCATGATAGATGGAATTGCATTTGAATTTTGGTTGCCTTTTAACACCTTAAAACCCATATATGGCACCACTATTATGTTTTATTACTATTGTATTGAACACGGCCTAAGAACTCATTAGGGTATTTCGTACTATTCTTTGTTTTGCTTTCGAACTGAGGGCATCACCATTATAGCTCGATCATTATTTTTATGCTAGCTAGGGCATCGCCTTTTATGTTTACCATCCTAAATATAGGGAGCTCACAAACTAGGGCATCATTGTTTCTATGAGTGCTCGTTTTGTTTGCGAGCTTTGTGAACAATGGAACTCTTTTATTTGTAATGATTGTAATGGCATAGTATACTCAACTAGTATTGCTATTGGTCTTTCTTAGCATGTAGCTCGATGCATTTATCACTATTACTCTATTTTTGTATGGCTCAAGAACATCTCAGGGCACCATTTGTTGTTATATATCATCCTCGATGACCCGAGAGGAAAACCAGCACATGGCACATCCATGGCATCATTTTTCATTGTTTACATTTGAACCGAGGGTACTATGTGGTTTATTGACATATGCTCCACTATATGATGGAAACCCATTGTTCACTATTAGTACATTCTAGTTGTGGCACCATACTCTCGGCCTATGAACTGTATCATACTATGAGAATGATCATTTTTTGCATATTATGGCACCGAACTAGAGTTAGGATACTATGGTATTGAGGGCATATTAGGACATTGTTTACTATTTGAACTATTAACCATACCATGATGGTGTTGCTATTTTGTTCATGGCACTAGACTGAATTAAGGCATGCTCATTGCATGATACTCAAGAGGATATTACCATGTATATTGATCACTTATGCTTAGCCACTATTAGGCACTATTTGGGCACTGTACTTCCATTTTGAACCGAGGGTATCATGTTGACTGAATATATTGTTGCATCTATTTTTAATGCATGTTGGAATCCAACTGTGCTCACTGTTATGTTTATATTTGACCCACCATCGAGGGAAAGCTATGGCATCATTTTGTTGACTAGCCTAGTTGTATTATGAGGCACTGTGAATGGATCCAAAGCTCATTGTGATTACTTCTATGTTGCACTGCTCGATCACCACTGTTAATGATGACATCGTGTCACTATGCTTAATTGCAATGATTCATTCCTATATTTCATTTGAATTGGTATCTCCTTGATTTTTTGTATGTTTGTGGATGCTTATGACAATAGTGTTATCATTGTGTTTCTATTGCCTCATGCTACAACACACACATTTCTGTTTGCACTTTGATACCAGTATTTTCTTTATCATGCCATGCTGCTTGATTGATCATCATTGATGTTGAATCATCTAGATGCTCCTCATCTATACATATTGTGTGTGCTCTTGGCCCTTGATGTGATCATGATGGGGATCATGAGGTATGCCTATCATGATCCACATCAAGGGCCCAGATCATTCATGGAATTCATTACTGGATCAACTTTCCTGTATTTGCACATGAAACAAACATGTCAGTGAAAACATGGTGCCTCTTTTTGGTTCTTTGGATGGTTCTCATGCACATGCCCTGAGCACAACCTTTGTTAAAGGTGCATGGCTGAGTGTATGTATGAATTCTATGATATTGTGATACCAGCCATTGTATAGATCCATTGGATCTAACCCATCTCCTCTCATATCTTCTTGCTGGTTCTGGATCACAAGAGCTCTCTGGACAGGACCAGATCTGGACATCAATACTAGGAAATGTCTGGTACCCCCATATTAATTATTTCTTTATGTATATGTGCACTCATCCATTCAAATTTGATAACAGTTATGCTCACGGCCTGTGTGAGCTTAGATAGATGTTTTTCTATTTAGTTCTTTGCTTTCTAAATAGTATACATGTCACTGATACATGCATGAGTAGATGTAGATGCAGTTCATTTCCTTTTTATCTTCATGTACTTTGCAATGAAATGAACACAAATATAAGCAAGCCCACCTAATAACACAAACTAGGTTATTGTAGCTCATCTAGTAATTAGGTTTCCAAACTTAAGAATGAGCAAAAATATGACAACATTCTGGCGACCTATATGGAGTGCTTGCCTGCTAAGCATCCTTACTAGCTGCCTGATTGATCCATTGGGCACAGAGTCACTAAACCATAGTTGAACCTAGCTTCTTTCAGATAACCAATCCTTCTCAACAAAATAGCTAACTGCTAGAGATAACTTCTCTGGCTTATTGCTACTCACACCAACTAAAAAGAACTAAAAGCAACTACTAAAAACAACTTGTGCCAAGCTCTTAGGGAACACAGAAAGCCAAAAACTCTTAACTTACTAATATACAGGGTAGAAAAGAACCTCATAAACAAGCCTTGAGGTGGATCCCATTCATTGGAATGGGTAGCTCCTCTCCATCCATGCTAGCCAGCTGAAAATCATTATGGGCTTTGCATCCAATCAGCATGAAGGGCCCACTCCAGATGGCATCAAACTTAGTATGCCTCTCTGGTTTATGTTTTTCTTCATCCCACTTGAGGACCGAATCCCCTTCTTTAAAGACTTTAGGTGTGGCCTTCTTGTCAAAAATCTTCTTCATCTGAGCATGATGAGCCTCCAGGTTCTCCAATGCCAGTTTCCTTGTTTCTTCAAGTTCAACAAGTTCAGCCAGCCTAACTTGCATAGTATCTTCCTCCATAAGATCAATCTCTTTAATTAGACTTAGGGTAGGCAACTCAGTAGATAGGGGAATCCTGGCTTCCTTTCCATATACCAATGTGTAGGGTGAGTTTCCTATAGACCTCTTAGGTGTTATTTTGTCTACCCACAAGGCCAGCTTCAACTTGCTGCGCCAGTCTCTCTGATTTCCTTCTATAGTCCTTTTGATTATTCTCAGCAATTTTTTATTCATTGATTCTACTTGACCATTACCCTGAGGGTAATAGTTAGAAGAGGTACTTAGAAATATATTATGCTTGAGTGCCCATTCTAAAATATTAGTTCCTAGGAATGCCATGGCATTGTCTGAGATGATTGAATCTGGAGCACCAAATCTAGACACAATGTCTTGATAGAAGTTTAGGACAGAGGTTTCATTGGCTTCCTTTAGTGCTACAACTTCTATCCACTTGGTAAAATAGTTTGTGGCAGCAAGAATCCATTTGTGTCTAGCACTAGAGGGGTGGTTGATAGGTCCAATAAAATCCAGTCCCCACTTTGAGAAGGGTTGTTCTACCTTGATAGGATGGAGAGGGAGGGCTGCTAGCTTTTGCTTTCTAGCAAACAAGGCACAGTTCTTGCATCTTCTTACCCAATCAAAAGCATATTTGTATAGGCTAGGCTAGTAGTACCCAAGTCTCATCACTTTTAGATCAGTGGTTCTGGCAGAAAAGTGCTCAGCAGAGCCTTCATCATGCAATTCTTCTACTATTTTATTTACTTGATCAGTTTCAACACATCTTAGTAGAACACCACTATGATCCCTTCTATAAAGAATGTTATTGATAAAAATAAATGGAATGTCTTGGAGTCTAAAGTACCTTATTTTACTCCTTTCAAGGCCTTGAGGACATTGACCAGTTGAGAGATAATGTTTCATCTATGTTGTCCAGCTTGTGTTCTGCTCTGCATTTTGGTTCATCAGGACAACCTCCTTCTTCTGCTAGTTTGAGTATGCTATTCCTTCATTTAGCTACTCACATAGCCCCTTTCCTCTAACCAATTGGGTTACTTTAATCTGAATGTCATATTCCATGACTTTGGTGACCCAACCAGCCCTCTTGTGGCTCAAATCCTTGTTTAGCAGGAAATCTCTTATGCAAGGGTGAGCAACCATCAGGTGCACTATGTTGTTGGACAAAAAGTGTCTAAATTTTTTTAGACTTCTCACAATTGCTAGGACATGCTTTTCTATAGGCATATAATTAAGCTCATAACCATCTAGGCCTTGACTATGGAAGACTACTGGTTGTTCTTGCTTCTTAGCATTCTGCTAAACTAACATAGCAGAGATACTATCATTGTCTCCAAAAGCATATAGTATAAAATCTTTAGAAAAGTTAGGGTTTACCAGAGTAGGGGTGGATGCAATTGCTTCCTTAACTTCCTCAAAAAACCTTTTACCTTCATTAGTCCAATGGAAGGTTGAGTTCTTTTTCAACATTTGGGTCATAGGCTTCAAGAGTGCTACAACGTTTGGAATGAACCTCCTCAAAAAATTGATTCTTCCTAGAAAAATTTATAATCCTTTCTTGTGAGCTGGCAGGGGTAGAGCCAGGATGGCTTTTACCCTTTCAAGATCAATGGTTGTCCCTTGTTTAGAAACAATGTGCCCCAGTAGTCTGCCTTCATGGACAACAAAGATGCATTTTTTGGGATTCAGTGAGACTCCAAACTCTCTGCACCTCTCAAAGATTTTCTTTAGATGAATTAGGTGATCCTTTGTGTCTTTTGAGAAGACAATTATGTCATCTAGGTAGACCAGAACAAACTTGTTCATCAGGCCAACAAACGCCATCTCCATGGCTTTCTAGAATGTAGCACCAGCATTAGATATCCCAAAAGGCATCTTCCTATATGCCATAGTGCCCCATTTAGTGGTGAATACAGTTTTATATTGATCTTCCTCCTTAACCAGGACCTGGTTATAACTAGAAAAACCATCTAACAGAGAAAACCTGTCAGACCCTAAGACATACTACAAAATTTGTTCTATAGATGGCAGTGGGTGATGATCTTTGAGTGAGGCTCTGTTAAGGTCTATGAAATCCACACATGACTAGATTTCACCATTCTTCTTCCTAACTAGTACTAGATTAGAGACCCAAGAGGTGTGCTTAATGGGAAAAATAATATTGGCCTCAATCATCTTCCTCAACTCTATTTTCATCAAGACTTCTAACTTAGGATTGATAGGTCTTTGTTTCTGTCTCACTAGTTTGGCATGGGGTTCTAGCTCAATGGTGTGTTGGGCTAAGTGAGGATCAAATCCCTTTAGGTCATAATATTCCCATGCAAAGACATCACTATATTCTTGACATAATGAAATAATGGATTGATGTTATGGCTATGTGCATACCTTTCCAAGCTTAAGGTATTTGTCCTTAAGAACCTCCATAGGCTAGTAGTGTTCTTCTTTAACTGTCATACTAGCCTTGTCTCCCCTAAGTTGATCATCGGCATTAAATATAGACTCAAGTGTGAACAGTCCTTTAGTTAGTCTATTACTCTTCAACTATAACATCTGGTCACCATACTGATGAGCATGTTTGCTCTAGTTAATTCTAGAGAACTCAACTTCTTCTATCAGACAATTGAAAATCTACTCATCATTTTCAAAAACTTGTGAGCTCACTTGATTTTATGGTATGGATGGTCTTACTAGAATCTTTAGATGCTAAGAATTAGGATTTGGGACCTCATTTGGAATATGATATTCTGCTCCCATGGTAGCCAACTTGTCTGCCTATTTGTTCTGATTTCTTGGAATAGCAACCAGATTAAAAGCACAAAAATCTTCTATTAAATCCAAAACCCTATGCTTGTACATCTTAAGTGTATCATTCTTTGTGAGGTTAGTGCCATGAATTTGATTGACCACTAACTCACTATCACCTATAACTTCTAGGCATTTGATTCCTCTTTGTCTAGCCCATTCTAAACCATGAATCAATGCTTCATACTCTGTTGTATTATTGTTACAGCTAAAAGAAAAATGAACTGCAGAGTAATACCTTTTCCCTTCTGGAGAAATTAGGACAGCACCACCTCCTGAACCAACTTTGCTTTTGGCACCATCAAAGAATAGCTGCCACAAATTGTCACTCTGACCACCAAAAGGTTTGTTTTCCTTTTTCATCAAATCTGGTATCACAACACCTTCTTCATGAATGATATACATTCTAATGCCAGAGATCTCCATGTTTCTAAAAGGGTTATCCTCCTCCAAGTCTCTTTCAGCCCATTCATCTAAAGCAATATTAGGAATCTTCCCAATAGGGATCCTAGGCTCAGAATCACTTGGGTCTTGTTCATGATACATCAAATTGGCATTTATAGGAATTGGGGTATATGGTTCAGCATGGCTTTTTGCAAAAGCTTCAGACTTGATTCTAACTCTAGTCCCGTATCTAGTTCTGAAATATAGATGAGACCAATCAACTAAGAGATATCCCCCCAACCTGGCAGTAAATTCTCTGCTTAGACAAATGACAAAATGAGTAGGTAGATCTATGACATAGACATCTTGGGGAATAGATAAATTGGGACATTCATGTAAAGTGAGGCTCAGGTCCTTTATGACTCCCAAGGTTCTAACCGATGACCCATCCAACTAAACAATAGGCCTGTCTATTGGCTCATAAGATAATCCTAGTAGGTCTACTAGCTGCTTAGAAATCATACAACTACTTGCTCCCGAGTCTATCATACAGTTATGAACTAGATAGTTTCCAACAATAAGAGTTACATAGAAAGGAGGAGGCTTAACCTATGGGACAACAATGGGCTATGATTTGGCTTCTTCTTTTTGCTGCTCCACATGAGGTATTTTAGCTACCAGGACCCTAGGCTACTCCAAAATAGCCTCTTGATTTGGTGAGATTTTAGCCAATTCATTCAGTATCAGCTCCTTTTGTCCAGGAATTACCAGGGTGTCCATTAGAGGCACATTGATAGAGGTTTTCCTCATTTTCTCCACTATATTAAAAGATCCCAAATTCACTTTGGGCTGTCCTTTTGGCACAACAGTCTCTATTTATGTAGGCACCAACTGTGTAGCTGCCTTAGCTGGTTCCTCAGCCTCTTTAGACTAGTTTAAAGTTGGAGCTTGGACTGTTTTAGGTTGTAGATTCACAACAAGAGCTTGTTGACTAGTAGAGGCCACTTTTTCAACCTCCATAGCTTTCTTTTTAGACCTTGTGTTTGCTACAACTGGGATGTAGCTTGGGTTATCACTTGGCAAAAAATTCACTCCACAAAAATCTTCCTTTTGAAAATTCACCAGTGCCACCTCAAGTGTTTGCAACTCATTTGTGGTAACAACCAAACCTTGTTGAACTTCTGGCTCTTGGACTATCTCTTGTGGCATCATCACATTGTTCTATACCATGAGGGCTTGATTATAGCCATTAGGACACATCCCCTGGATATGTTGTTGATTACATGGGCAGCCCCATTGATAATCTTGTGCTATATTATTCTGGGCTACAAGAACCAGATCCCTCGAAGCACTAGGAATATTAGGATTATAAGGCTAGCTAGTCTTTTGGTTATAACTTCTTGCTTGACCTTTCTGGCCTTGTTGGTATTGGGTCTTGTTCTACTGGTAGTGATTTTGATAGGGCTACTGATAAGGGTGCTGATAGGGTTGCTGGTAAGGCTGGGACTGTTACTTCTTTAGACTAACCATCTCATTAGTAACTATTTTCAAGGCCTTTTTAATCTCAGTCAGCTCTTGGGATTGATTTACAACTTGGTTAGCAACTTGTTGAGGAGGAGCTAGGAGAGGTGGAATAGATGCCAAGGCTGGAATTACTTCAGGAACAGGATGAAGCTCTAGGAAAATAGGCATTGGAGGTCTTGGGGCTATCTTTCCAGCTTGGATTAGGTTATTTTCAGCTCTTATGGCAAGATCATATGCTGCTGGTAGATTATTCCCTCCCATGGATTGGATTATAATGGAGATATCACTGTTAAGAGCTCTTAGATAGTATAGAAAAGCATGCTGGCTTGAAGGTCTAACTGTAGCTAGTATTCTATTCCATGTTCTTTGAAATCTAAAATTTAAGTCCATCATGTATTCTTGAGGTGATCTTTTGATGGTACTCAAATGCTCAACTAATGAGAGGTGATCTGATTTATCCTCAAACTGATTAGTTAAGGCTTGTCCCTACCCATCCCAATCAGCTATGGAACCAACTACTAAGCCTCTAAACCATTGCAATGTTTTTCCTTTAAGAGAGGTTGCCAGCAACCTCACAGCCACATTATCCTCTATTATATTATGAAGGGTACAAAGGGATGCTACATTTCTTATGTGTTCAATGGTTGAGGTTTGATCTTCTCCCATAAAAATGGGCAAACTCTTAAGGGCTGATATAGGTATGTCAATATGCTGCTGCAAATTTAAAGGACTCCCTTGATTAAAAGCTACAAAAGGATGTAGTCTGGGTTGAGCCATTGGAGGATTTAGGGGAACTTGAATTGTAGGGGCTGTTTGTATAGGTAGTAATATGTGTATTGACTAGATTGGGGAAGCACTTGTAGGAATGTGAGTAGGCTTAGGAGCAGGATTGGGAGTAGGATTTTGAAATTTTGATGCACTAGCTTGGGTTGCTTTAGACTTCTTCTTGACCGATGGCAGCTCTGCATACACAAAAGGATTCTTACTCTGCCTAGTTGGGATCCCACTCTTAAGCTTCTATACTGATCTGCATAAAACACCATTAGAGTCACCAGGTATGATCTCAAAACACTATCACTACTCATACCAAACAATAACATGCATAAAAATTTCTAGGAAACAGACTTGCTGAGTCTCAATCCCACCGGGCATGCCAAAAACTATTGTAAATAAGGATTGCACCCTATTTTTCTAAGTATTGAACCTAGCAATACTGTGAAACATGGGACTATTCTCAGACTGTGGGTAACCTATCTAAGAATAGACCTCCAGATTAAGGGCCGACATCCCTTGGATCACTTGAAACTTATCTAAACTTGGAGGGAAAAGGGATAGAAAATGTTTGAAAGTAAACAACTGCAACTTGAAATGAAAGGAAGGTGATCCACTGAAATTGAAGAGAAACCACAATTAAGAAATAAGTTCACCTCATCAGCAATTGAATCTAACTCACAACTCAATCTCCCTTTCTTAACCCCCTAATGAAATAAGGTACTTAGAATCCAGAACAGGAAGAAAACTTAAAAAATATGATATTCTTGATTATACACAAATCACACCACTAAATTAAGACAAATCCTTGAATACCCACTTGAATCCAAGATGCAAATTAAGGATATAGAAACATCACAATAATCTCACATATGGCTTCAACAAAAAACTCAAAATTATAGGAGAACAAGAAGGATCAATTTTTATTGCTAAAAAGAAATAGGTACAATTGTGTCTCTCAAAGCTACAACACTCATATCATAGAGAAAAAGTGAAGAGCTAACCTCAATCACCAAAAGTGAGAGGTATAAAAACAAAAACCTAAGAATCTGCATTCAACTCCACTACCTCCTAAGAATAGAAAAGTCAAAATATGGACCCATGAGGCAGCATCATGGTCTGAACATCAGATTCCCAGATTCCTAGGGGTGAGGAAAGTGGGGACCTAAAAATGAATAGTAAAAAATGACCATTATACCCACTAAGTCATGCCACTAATTGATAATCTGACAAAGGTTTATAAAAATACCACTTATCGATTATCTTACAATAAAAGATGGGCCATAACTTAACATTAAAACTATCCACTATGACCTCAAATAGGTACAATTATATTTTTAAAGAAAGGCCTCAACCAAAAGGGAAGCACATTCTTAAAAATAATAGCATTAAAAAACAAAATCTTCAAACCCTAGGAAAAACTATAGGCTACATACAAAAAGATGAAATATCAGCTACCCAAAATGGGAGGATATTCATATGATCAATTAAATCATACATAACCTAAGTCTAGAGATATCGGCATAACACTCAACCCTAAAAGGGGAGGAAGAAAATAACACTATTGTCCAAACATAGCATGAAGATGAAGGGCTCACGGCATCAAAGCCCTAAAGCTTGGCACCTAGCAACCTTCCAATCTCACTGCAGTTCCAATGACAACTTCCCTCTCTGATTTAGAAATAGCAACCTGACCCCGGCAACATCTTCTCGAGGTAGGAATGCATGTACTCATTTCTTTTTTTGTATGGAAAAAGTGTTTCCTTTTCTTGATTGTAGACTTCATTGTATTAGGGAATTTGACTATTCTTTCATAGCACTCTTATACATTTGAATTGCTCTATTTTATTGTAATGCAATGTTGTATTTGTATTGTCCTCTTATCATATTTGAAAGAAATGTGTGAACGTCAGGTGCCCAATGATTTTGTGGCAATATAACCCTCAGCTTATGAACTGAATCGTGCCTCCTCATAGCATCTTTGTTTCATCACTATGTTCATAGTGCTGCGACTCAGGCTAGGGCACAATATATATTCACTGGTTATTTTCCATGGGCTTGTGGCATATGCACTTGTAATATTGATAGCATTTGAAGTATCGAGCCTTCAATACCACCGAGGGCATTGTACACACATTGTATTTACAGGTTTTTTGTTTGGATATATTCGAAGGCATGATAGATGGCATTGCATTTGAATTTTGGTTGCCTTTTAACACCTTAAAACCCATGGATGGCACCATTGTTATGTTTGATTACTATTTTATTGAATGCAGCCAGAGAACTCATTAGGGTATTTCTTACTATTCTTTGTTTTGCTTTCGAACCAAGGGCATCACCATTATAGCTCGATCACTTTTTTTATGCCAACTAGGGCATCCCATTTTATGTTTACCATCCTGAATATAGGGAGTCCGCAAACTAGAGCATCATTGTTGCTATAAGTTCTCGGGTTGTTTGCGGGCTTTGTGAACAATGGTACTCTTTTATTTGTAATGATTGTAATGGCATAGTATACTCAGCCGGTATTGCTATTGGTGTTTCTTAGCATGTAGGTCGATACATTTATCACTATTACTGTATTTATGTATGGATCGAGAACATCTTAGGGTGCCATTTGTTGTTATATATCATCCTCAATGACCCGAGAGGAAAACCAAGGCATGACACATGCATGGCATCATGTTTCATTGTTTACATTTGAACCGAGGGCACTGTGTGGTTTATTGACATCTGCTCCACTGTATGATGGAAACTCATTGTTCACTGTTATTACATTCTAGTTGTGGCACCATATTATCGGCCTATGAACTATATCATACTGTTAGAATGCTCATTTTTTGCATATTATGGCACCGAATGAGAGTTAGGATACTATGGTATCAAGGGAATATTAGGACATTGTTTACTGTTTGAACTATTAACCATACCATCATGGTGTTGCTATTCTTTTTATGGCACTCGACTAAATTAAGGCATGCTCATTGCATGATACTTGAGAGCATATTACCATGTATATTGATCACTTATGCTTAGCCACTGTTAGGCATTGTTTGGGCACTGCACTTCCATTTTGAACCAAGGGTATCATGCTTACTGAATATATTGTTGCATCTATTTTTAATGCATGTTGGAATCCAACCGTGCTCACTATTATGTTTATATTTGACTCACTGCCAAGGGAAAGCTATGGCATTATTTTGTTCACTAGCCCTGTTGTATTATGAGGCATTATGAATGGATCCAAAGCTCACTGTGATTACTTCTATGTTGCACTGCTGGATCACCACTGTTAATGATGACATCGTGTCACTATGCTTAATTGTAATGATTCATTCCTATATTTCATTTGAATTGGTATCTCCTTGATTTGTTGTATGTTTTTGGATGCTAATGACAGTAGTGTTATCATTCTGTTGCTATTGCCTCATGCTACCACACACAATTCTATTTGCACTTTGATACCAGTATTTTCTTTATCATGCCATGCTACTTGATTGATCCTCAATGATACTGAATCATCTGGATGCTCCTCATCTATACATATTATGTGTGCTCTTGGCCCTTGATGCGATCATAATGGGGATCATGAGGTTTCCCTATCATGATCTGCATCAAGGGTCCAGATCATTCATGGAATTCATTATTGGATCAGCTTCCCTATATCTGCACATGAAACAAACATGTCAATGAAAACATGGTGCCTCTTTTTGGTTCTTTGGATGGTTCTAATGCACATGCCCTGAGCAAAACCTTTGTTATAGGTGCATGGCTAAGTGTATGTATGCATTCTATGATATTGTGATACCATCCATTGCATAGATCCATTGGATCTAACCCATCTCCTCTCATTTCTTCTTGCAGGTTCTAGATCTCAGGAGCTCTCTGGATAGGACCAGATTCGGACATCAATACTAGGCAATGTCTGGTACCCCCATATTAATTATTTCTTTATGTATATCTTCACTCATCCATTCAAATCTGATAACAGCTATGCTCATGGCCTGTGTGAGCTTAGATAGGTGTTTTTATTTTTAGTTCTTTGCTTTCTGAATAGTATACATGTCACTGATACATGCATGAGTAGATGTAGATGAAGTTCATTTCATTTTTATCTTCATGTACTTTGCAATGAAATGAACACAAATATAAGAAAGACCACCTAATAACACAAACTAGGTTATTGTAGCTCATCTAGTAATTAGGTCTCCAAACTTAAGAATGAGAAAAAAATATGACAATAGTCATCTAGCATTTGTGTGAGCACACCTAGAACAACATACACCATATTTGTATCAGAGCTTGAATTGATTAGGCTTGTGGTTAATGTTGTAGCCTACTAAATCAGTAGGATAAAATACATCATTAGAGTTAGTTGAAGATACTACAATGGTGACTAACACTGAGTTAGCCAAAAAGGTGGAAGACTAAGAGGAGGAGAATAGACTACTCCGAGAAAGATTGGCTCAATAAGAGCTAAAGGTGGATGAAGTAGATGTAAAGGTTGAAGAAGCTAATGATAAGATAGATGGAAAAAGAAAGGAGATCCTTTCAGAGGATGAAGTCCCTGAACTAGACCCAATACTAGATGAAGAACCATTCTTGAAGGCATTGAAAGCCTTGAGTGGAAAAGAATTGGAAGATATTGCTATCTTCAATGGGAAGATGGAACTAGAGATAGTACTAGATTGGATAAAAGGACTAGAGAACCATTTTGAGTGTGATGGAATCACAGAGGCTCAAAAGGTTAAAGTACCCAAGGCTAGAATAAGAGGTCCTGCACTCACTTGGTGGAAGTTTCTACAAGATGAGAGGGAGAAAGAAGGTAAGAATCCTATTTCTACATGGAAGGAAATTGATGAAGGGTGCTCCCCTTAATACCACAAACACATAATAGAAACAAAGAAACATCAACAATATGCAAGAACTAAAAATGGACTTCTTATTATCTCCACAAATGTGGAATTAAAAACTTTCATAATTACAATATGCAAAGCCACATGGGCATTCCCTTACAATATTTTGTAGGAAAAAGCCTTGAATCAATACCTAGATCTACTACCCAGAATTGTCCCGAACTGCCTAAGATAATACTACAAGCCTTCTTTATATAGGCATTTTCCACCACCTTAGAAGGTTCCAAAAATTTAGCCCTTAGGGCTGACCAACTTAGAATTATTTTATTTTTCAATTTATTACATCAAAGTCAGCTCAAAATAACTTTTGAAACCTGAACATAAATTTTGAAGGAAAATTATTTTCAGCCATTTCAGGTGGCCTGACTTCCGAAGACCATAATTCATCACCAGTTGACCTGATTGACTATTATAACCCCATTTTGAAAATGCCACAAAATGCTCTACAGGCTTGATTGGCGAAAGTGCCTATCACCCAAATTTTTGACCTCATCCAGGGCCTCTAAAACCTTGGAAACTAAGTTCAAAGTTTTTGTACCCTATTGCCAATACCAAAAATCTTCAATATCTACAAAGCTAGACTTGATCTATCAATGAAACTTTACTGGCAGTCTGATATGACTAAAATGAACCTCCAGGGAAGAAATCAAAACATTCTCAGATCAGATGACCAACTTACTAAAAATAGCAAGTTCCCATAAATAGCAGCTCCACACAAGATAGCCTTTATTGAAAACAAAACCAAAAATATTTTTGGGTGATGCAAGATTGCTCCTACATCAGAAATGGTTGTAAAAATCTGGGAGGCATATGTGCCAGAGGATTATGAAATCCAACTCCATAAGAAGAGGCAAAGTCTTAGGAAAAAATACTTGGATGTGAACTCATATACCGATGAGTTCCAAAAGCTTTGTATGAGATCTCGAGTTGCAGAGGATGAGAAGGTAAAGGTGGAAAGATGCCTCAATGGGCTCAAATGGAATATCCAAGATGAGATGAATCTTATGACTCTAGAGACCATCCAAAAATGACATCATCTTGTTGTCAAGGTTGAGGAGAAGTTGATAAAGAAACAATATTCTAGTACCTCAAGCGGTAGAGGTAGAGGAAGAGATAATAGAGGGAAAAGAAGTGGATATGGTGGAAGGAGTTTAGAGCCAAGGACTCAAGGATAAGTCAAATACACTGAGTAGCAAGAGGGAAGCTCTAGTAGAGGTAGTAGAGGAAGGAGCTCTAACTTTAGAGGAAGGAGTGGTGAACAAGGAAGAGGCAATTATTTTGCCAACATGAAATGCTACCATTGTAACCAAATGGGGCACCTTGCTTATAGGTGTCTAGAGAAGGGTATTAATTCTCAAGGATGTGACAAGAGAACTAATTTGATTGAAGAGGAGATAAATGCAGGAATCAAACTCCCTGATGTACCACTAGAATCAGAAAAAGGTGAGAACCTCATGATGAGGAGAACATTGATCAAGGAGCCAGTGAAAGAGGTGCCCAGCCAAAGAAGGTGCTTATTTAGAATAAAATGCAAGATGATGGGCAAGGTGTGTAGAGTCATTATTGAATCAAAGTCTACTAAAAATATTTTGTCAGAGGAAGCAGTTAGCAAGTTAAACATGACAAGGATACCCCACACTAGTCCTTACAAGGTCACTTGGCTGAATAAAGGACAACATGTCCTAGTGAATGAGTAGGCTTGAGTGGAGTTCTTAGTTGGAAGGTATGAGGACAAGGTATTGTGTGATGTGTTACCTATGGATGCATCTCACTTTCTCCTAGGTAGACCATGGGAATTTGACTGCCAAGCTATGCATGATGGAGTGAAGAACTCATACACTTTCAAGAAGGATAATGTGACTTTCAAAATTCAATCACTGTTAGAGGATGCAGAGATAAAGACAAAAGGTCCTAATGTATTCATGGTTGGTGAAAAAGAGTTCTTAAAATCTATGGAAGAAGGAGGAGTTGGCTTTCCACTAGTGTTAAGGCCAAGAGAGGTGAATGATGACAAGGTAGCCAAGAAGCTAGAGCTACCTAAGGAGATATAAAGCATGTTGCAGACTTATGAAGGTATAGTAAGTGATGGACAACCATAAAAATTATCCACTAAAAGAGCTATAAGTCATAGGATAGACTTCATACCAAGAGCTACCCTTCCCAATAAGAAAACCTACAAGACGACCCCTCAAAAAAATGAGGAAATTGCTAGACAAATCCAAGAGCTTTTAAGTCAAGGTCTTATTAGAAAGAGCATCAACCCATGTGTCATACCTGTAGTCCTAGCACCTAAAAAAGGAGGAACTTAGAGGATTTGTACTAATTCAAGGTCCATAAATAGGATAACCATTAGGTATAGGTTCCCTATCCCTAGGATTGAAGACTTAATGGATTGTCTAGGTGAAGCCAAGTACTTTACCAAGATAGACTTAAAGAGTGGTTATCACCAAATTAGGATACATGAGGGAGATGAGTGGAAAAAAGCCTTCAAAACCAATGAAGGTTTTTATGAATGGCTTGTCATGTCATTTGGATTGTCTAATTCCCCCTCCACATTCATGAGGCTCATGAATGAAGTTCTTAAGGACTACATTGGAAAATTTGTAGTGGTATATCTTTATGATATATTGATTTATTGCAAGACAAAAGAAGAGAATCTCCATCAACTATACACCATTATCAAGAGGTTGTATGATGAGAAGTAGATGATCAACTTAGAGAAGTGTGAGTTCATCAAGACAGAGCTAGTATACCTTGGGTTTGTTCTATCTCATGGAAATCTGAAAATGGACACTAGCAAAGTGGAAGCCATCCTTAATTGGGCCACTCCAAGGGCAGCAACAGAGGTAAGAAGTTTTCATGGCCTTGCTCAATACTATAGAAATTTTATAAGACAATTCAGTGCTATTTGTGCTCCTATGTTGACCATTAAAGAAGGCATGAAGACTAAGTTTGTGTAGAATGAACAAGCTAACAAGATTTTTGAGTTGTTAAAGGAAAAGATTGCTACACAACCTATTTTGGTTTTGACAAGCTTTGAGAAGCTATTCACCATAGAGAGTGATGCAAGCAATGTGGCTATTGGAGCTTCTTTAAACCAAGAGGGTAGACTAGTGGCTTTTCATTCAGAGAAGTTGAGTGAATACAAGAAGAAATATTCTTCATATGACCTTGAGATGTATGCACTAGTTCAGACCTTAAGGAAATGGAGGCATTATTTTCTTCTAAAAGAGTTCATAATCTATTCAGACAACCAAGCTCTAAGTATCTTGAACTCTCAAGAGAAACTCAATCATAAACACATGAAGTGGGTTGAATACCTGCAAGCATACACATTTAACATCAAGCATAAGAAGGGAGTGTTAAAGAAGGTGGTAGATGCATTGATTAGAAGAGCTCTCACTATCCAAGAGATACAATTGAAGAGCATGGGAATAAATCACTTCAAAGATCTATATGCTAATGATGAATACTTTGCAGACATTTACAAGGTATGTGTTGAACATAAGAATCATTTCCATGGAAAATATGTTGAATATACTTTGCAAAGTAACCTTTTATTTAAGGGAAGTTAGCTATGTGTTCCTAGAGGGTCTATAAGAGAGAATTTTATTCAGGAAAAATACAATGGTGCATTGAGTGGTCACTTTGGGATCACTAAGACACAAGAACCTGTTCAAAGGTTCTAATTTTGGCCAAGAATGAACCTTGATGTTAGGAAATATGTTGAGAGTTTCATTGTGTGTCAAAAGGCCAAAGGAATTTCTTCAAATGGATGCCTATATCAACCACTACCTATTCCCACTAGGCCATGGGAATGCTTGAGCATGGACTTTGTAGTTGGGTTACCCAAGACAAGACAAGGAATGGATAGGGTCTATGTGATAGTAGATAGGTTCAACAAGATGGCTCACTTTGTGCCATGTAAGACAACCAATGATGCCAGCCAAATATCCTCTCTCTTCTTCAAAGAGATCGTAAGAATACATGGGTTACCTTTGAGCATAGTGTCAGATAGAGACACCAAGTTTATGAGTCACTTTTGGAAGAATCTTTGGCAAAGATTAGGCACCAATTCTTCCTTTGGATATTCATACCATCCTCAAACAAATGGTGAAACTGAGGTGGTAAATAGGAGCCTTGGAAATCTTCTAAGATGCTTGACCAAAGAATATGGTCAACAATGGGATCAATTGATTGTATAGACTGAGTATGCATATAATGACACTGTGAACAAGTCCATAGGGAAGAGTCCCTTTGAATGTGTATATAGCTCACATCCTAGAGGATTCTATGAAATAAGAGCCTTTAAAGATGGAGTTAAAGGAAGTGGATATGCTAATGATTTTTCTTATGCAATGTAGGAGATACATGATACAGTCAAGAAGACATTGACTGATAACATGATGAAACATAAGACTAAGGTTGATGAAGCTAGAAGGGAAATCCTATTCAACATTGGAGACTTAGTGATGGTACATCTAAAAAAATCTAGACTACAGAAGGGAGTCCCTCACAAATTGTAAATGAAGAGGATAGGTCCATATCCTATCCTAGCCAAGTATGGGAACAATGCTTATAAAATAGAGCTGCCAGAGCATAGTCAATTGTCCCCCATTTTTAATGTTGCAGACCTGGTTCCTTACAAAGGACCAACACCTAATTTAGATCAAAATCTCATTGAAGTCATTCAGGATGTGGATGAACTCAAATTACCTTCCACATCAGTCAAGGAAGTTGACAGCATATTGGATTCAAGAGTCTACAAGAAGACTAGATCCAAGGAGTACAAAGAATATTTAGTCAAATTGAAATGACAAACTGATGCAGATGCAACATGGATCAAAGAATCAAAGTCCAAAAGTTGGGAATTTCCCTCAACTTACCCAATCCAAGGGTGGATTGAAAGCTTTCACTTGGGGAGGATGGTGCATGAGCACCTAGGATAGCCTCCTAATTCTATGTCATTTTGTCTTGTATTTGACATTAGCCAAGTCAAAGTTGTGAGTTTTCTTTGAGGCCTTAGTAGGTTATGTGGACTAGGTGAGTTAGTGCTAGAACTAAGGTCACCAATTAGTCATTGTTAGTTGTTTTGGTTAGTTTAGGCTTAGAAGTCTAAAGTTGGGATTTGGGTTATTAATGTGTCCAAAACCCATGAGGGATGTAAAGAAGATTCTTTAAGGTCATTAATGGTTTATTTCATTGAACTACATAGCATAGATGTCCTATATTCTAGCTAGCCTAATGAATTTAAAAGATGCCACAAGTTGTCACGACAACATTGGCACTTTATTGCAAATGTTGCATGCAAGTCGGCAACATTGGATTCCCAAAATGATAGGAGTGGGAAATGAAATAACATGGCCTAAAAAGATGGATAATGGCATCTAAGACTCTCTTAGGCTCAAATCCTGACATAGAGAGTATTGTAAGCAAGTTTGTGAATAGAGAAATAGCTCTGCAATTCTAGTTTTGTGAGGATACCGAGCTTTCTTGTGTGACAATGTATAATTTTGGATTAAAGTCTTTGTTTTAGTGTTAGATTTGTGTTTTTGGGATGGTTTTAAGACCTTTTCCTTCTTTAAACAAGTAGATTAGAGTTAGTTTAGCAGATTCAATAAATTGATTAGAGCTTAGGGAGTTTCTTGGTCCTGTCCAGATGAGTTTGTGCTTTTATGGCTCCCCCATGAAATCTAACCATGAGAACTTCCTAAGGTTGGATGAATTATTTAGGGGAGCCAATGTAAAGTAGGAATCTAGAGGTAGGAGGTTGGGAGAGTCGAGCTTCTATTTTATAGTCATGCCCTAGGTGAGCTTTGTGTTCCCAGTTAGAGGTGTGACATTGGAGAATTTGAAGATGTCATCCAGGGGAATGAAGCAAAGTATGGAAAAATCATAGTTCCAGATGGGATATGAAGATATCATTCCATGTTAGATATATTGAGGATTTATCAATCCATTTGGTTGTGATTCAAACAAGTAATAAGCAAAGTCCTAAAAACTAGGCCTATTAGCCCTATTTGACCTATATTGTAGGAAGCCTATGTACGGACTGTTAGGAATAAGGTGTCTCAACCTTGGATAATTCCTATTCTTATTATTTGTTTTGTAAAATGTATTTCTTGCAAATAATGTTGATGTGTCGACATCTTGAATTGTGTGTAGGGAGATCATGGCTAAAACGGTTATGACGGATTCCTATGACACGTAAGAGCTTTGTCAGGAAGATTCAATGATAGGTGAACACATGTGGCAACTAGTAAATTAGAGTACTATACACTCTTCCCCAATCATGGGGTTTGGGGCATCACCCCGAAAATTTTTTTGGGGTTCCTATTTTCTCAGAGAATAGTAAAACCCTAATACGTTTATCTTTGGGAGTAGCCCTAAAAAGTGAAGCGCATGATATAAGCTTTTTTAGGGTTGTGAAGAGATGTGATGCGAGTGTATTGTTGGAATGTTTTATGCTACCATGATTTGTCTTCAAGGGTTTTGAAATCTTCTGAAAGAACTTGCATTGCAAGTGTATTGTAAGCTGTAAAAGTTTTGATCAATACATTGTGTAGGTTTTGGAGTGCTAGGGTTTTTACCGAAAGGTTTCCCCAAGGTATATCAATGTGTCATTCTCTATTTTTCTGTATGCATGGTATGTGGTTGCAATATCTTTGTTAAAGTAGTTAACGAATCTGAAATTGTAAGGATTTATAAGAATTTACACAATACTCTCCTATAGAGATTAGCGTAGGAAGCTGTTTCCGCACTTGAGTTTCCTTACAAGTGGTATCAAAGCTTGATCAACTTTTGATCCTAGTTGTTGGGTAGGGTTTTTTGAGCTGATCTCAAGCTTGAGTGGGAGTTTTTTGCAGAGTATTCTGAATCTTATTTGCAGATTGAGATGGCAAGTTCATCATATGGAAGAATGGAGGCGGAGAAATTTAATGGCACTAATTTTGAGTTGTGGAAACTCAAGATGGAAGACATGTTGGAAGATTGTGACCTATGGGAAGTGACTTCAAATTCTATAAGACCAGCAACTATAGCTCAAGCAGATTGGGATATCAAAGACCATAAAGCTAAGGGTCTCATAAGACTCTATTTAACCGATGTAGTTCTTCTGAATGTTCTAGATGAGAAAACTACAAATAGTTTGTGGGAAAGACTTGCGGCCATGTATCAGGCCAAATCTCTAGTGAACAAGTTGTTCCTGAGGAAGAAGTTGTACTCTCTATGAATGGAGGAAGGTGGATCCTTAACGGATCATTTAAATGCATTTAATCTATTGGCTGTGCACAGTTGACATCAGCTGGTGTCAAGTTAGAGGAGGAGGATCGTTGCTACACACTTTTGTGTTCTTTACCAGATTCATGGGACTATCTTGTGATGGCTCTTAGAAGCACATTAGTCACCTTCAAAATGGATGATGTGGTGTCTTCACTGCTATCAGAGGAGATGCGGAGAAAGGCTTCCGTTTTGGAAAAAGAAGCCCTTGCTGTTCGTGGGAGATCCACTGAAAGAGGGAAGAAAAATGACAATAAGTTTGACAATAAGGGTAGATCCAAATCCCATGGGAAGTCAAAGACTTCCAATAAGTCCAAGACAAAATGTTGGAACTGTGATAAATCTGGGCACTTCTGTAAAGACTGCAAAGAGCCGAAGAAGAAGGAGAAAGGTTTAGATTCAGCTTCAAAAAGATCTCAAGAAGATGGCAATGCATTCATCGCAGCTTTGGCAGCCCATGCATCTGATGATGTGTGGTTGGTTGACTCGGGTGCATCTTTTCACATGACCTCTCATCAAAACTGGTTCTCAAAATATGAAGAGTTTGATGGTGGAAAGGTGTACTTGGGTGATGATTCTCACCTAAAGATAGTTGGATGTGGAAGGGTCACTATCAAATTTCTTGATGGATGAGTAAAGGGAATCAACGGAGTTATGCACATTTTAGGTTTGGCACGAAACCTATTATCTGTAAGTATGCTGAATGATGTAGGTGTGCAAGTTGTTTTTTCAAAAGAAGGATGCAAGATGATGAGAGGATCGATAGTGCTTGCAAGGGGTACTAGGAGAGGTACCTTATTTCAGCTAGATGCATGTATTCCTCTATGTAATAGTTCTTCATCCTCACCATCTAAACAAGCAGTGAAGAAGTTTGTGGCTCTTGGTTTCGATGGTAGTGCAAACACTTTGGAAGGTAAGCTTCTTGCAGAAAAGACAATGTTGTGGCATATGAGATTTGGCCACATTGGTGAAAAGGGTCTCAGAACCCTAAAAAATAAAAATCTCATTAAGGGGTTAAATGATTGCAATCTCGAGTTTGATTTCTGCGAACATTGTGTCTATGGTAAACAAAATCATGTTCAGTTTTACTCTAGTTCTCACAAATCTTCTAATGTTTTGGATCTTATTCATTCTGATGTATTTGTCCTGTAAAAGTTCCTTCAATCTCCAAGTCTATATTTTTTGTATCTTTCATAGATGATTACAGTAGAAGGAAGTGGATTTATTTCCTTAAAAGTAAGACACAAGTCTTTAGTCTATTCAAGGAATTTAAAGCTCTTGTAGAGAATCAGACTAGTAAGAAGATTAAGTGTGTGAGAACTGACAATGGTGGTGAGTTTTGCTCAACAGAGTTTGAACAGTTCTTTAAAGAACAAGGTATTGAGAGGCATAAGACAACTCCTTACACCCCACAGCAAAATGGAGTTGTAGAGAGAATGAACAGGACATTGATGGAGAAGGCTAGGAGTATGCTTAGTGGAGCTGGTTTAGAACAAAGGTTTTGGGCCGAAGCTGTGGCCACTGCTTGCTATCTGGTTAACAGATCTCCTACATTAGCCCTTGTTGGTAAGACACCCATGGAGATGTGGTCTGGTAAGAAACCTTCAATTAGACATCTTCATGTTTTTGGTTGTGAAGCTTATGCACATGTTCCAAAGGAGAAAAGATCTAAGTTGGAAAATAAAGCTGTTAAATGTATTTTCATCGGATACAGTGCTAGTGTGAAAGGATACAAGCTTTGGGATCTTGTGACTAGTAAGGTGTTGTATAGTATAAATGTTACTTTCAGAGAGCTAACATCTTCTCCTATTGTGCTAAAACCAGATGAAAAAGAAAAGGAAAAAGATGTTGTTCAGTTGCCTCCTACCCCTGAGAAGACTGAACAAAGAGACCATGTTGGGCCTAATGATGAGGAGAGCTCTAGTAGCTCTGATAGTTCAGAAGAAGAGGAAGAAAAACCTCAACCGCAGCCCTTGAGGAGATCCATGAGAGAAAGAAAGCAACCAGAAAGGTTTGGTTATTCTATGTTAGATTCTAGTTGTGCCTTTGCTTTGATTACTAACACTGATGAGCCTAGATCTGTGAAAGAAGCTTTGGGCATGGAAGATGCAAGTTTCTGGATTGAGGCTATGGATGATGAGATGGCTTCATTGGAGAAAAACAAAACTTGGGACCTTGTACCTTTTCCTAAAGGGAGAAAATCTGTTAGCTGTAAATGGGTGTTCAAGAAGAAATTCTATGCAGATGGCAGTGTTGAAAGGTACAAAGCTAGATTGGTTGCAAAGGGGTATTCACAGGTAGAGGGAATAGATTATGGTGAAATATTCTCTCTTGTTGCAAAGTTGACATCCATTAGATTTTTGTTATCTCTTGCTGCATCATATGATTTAGAGATAGAAAAAATGGATGTGAAGACAACTTTCCTTCATGGTGATTTGGAGGAAGAGATTTATATGTCACAGCCTGAGCACTACATTGTTAAAGGTAAAGAATCCTTAGTTTGCAGATTAAAGAAATCTCTATATGGTTTGAAGCAATCTCCTAGGATGTGGTACCTTAAGTTTGATGCCTTTGTGTTGTCAATTGGATTTGTAAGATCAAAATCAGATCATTTTGATTATTTCAGAGTTGAAAATGATCGCCTTCTTATTGTTGCATTATATGTTGATGATATGTTGTTGTTTCAGAAGGGTAAGGGTATGATTTATGATTTTAAATCTCATTTGTCATCACAGTTTGAGATGAAATATCTTGGGGTAGCTAGGTACATCTTGGGTATGGAAATCAATAGAGATAGGTCTAACAGAAAACTTTGGTTGAGTTAGAGTAAGTATGTGAAGTCTGTGTTGGACAGGTTCAGCAGGACAAATTGTAGACCACTATGTGTTCCTATTTTTGTGGGAGCAAAGTTATCTGTAGATGATTGTCCAAAATATCCTAGTGAGGTGGAGGACATGAGTAGAGTACCTTATGCTAGTGCAGTTGGTAGTCTTATGTATGCTATGGTCTATACTAGACCAGACATTGCCCAAGCAGTGGGAGTCCTGAGTCAGTTTATGGCTAACCCTGGATGGGTACATTGGGATGCAGTTAAGCGAGTATTCATATATTTGAGGGGTACATCAGATTACTCCATATGTTATCATGGTAACTCTTCTGGATCTTTGCATTCAGTTTGTATTCATGGGTTTGTGGATTCAGATTGGGCAGGTGATATTGACAGCAGGAGATCCACCAGTGCTTATGTGTTCACTATGTTTGGTGGTGCCATTAGTTGGATGAGTAAGCGACAACCTGTGGTTGCTTTGTCCACTACAGAAGCTGAGTACATGGCTGCTACTCATGCTTGTAAAGAAGCCATTTGGCTTAGAAGATTGTGTTTTGATGTTGGTGTTGATGCAAAACAAATTACTATTTGGTGTGACAGATAGAGCGCTATTTGTCTTGCAAAGAATCCAACTTTCCATGCTAGAACGAAGCACATTGATGTGCAGTTTCACTTTGTGAGAGATATGGTGGAAGATGGAAAGGTAAATTTGGAGAAGGTAGATACTGTGAAGAATGTTGCAGATGCATTAACGAAACCAGTGGGCACTGAGAAGTTCAGATGGTGTTCGGAGTCTATGGGCCTTTTGGCCTATAGCGGTTAGTTCCTATTATGTTCCTGTTGCTCTTACAAGGTGTTCAACAAGTGGGAGAATGTTAGGAATAAGGTGTCTCAACCTTGGATAATTCTGATTCTTATTATTTGTTTTGTAAAATGTATTTCTTGCAAATAATGTTGATGTGTCAACATCTTGAATTGTGTGTAAGGAGATCATGGCTAAAATGGTTATGACAGATTCCTATGACACGTAAGAGCTATGTCAAGAAGATTCAATGATAGGTGAACACATGTGGAAACTAGTAAATTAGAGTACTGTACACTCTTCCCCAATCATGGGGTTCCTATTTTCTCAGAGAATGGTAAAACCCTAATATGTTTATCTTTGGGAGTAGCCCTAAAAAGTGAAGCGCATGATATAAGATTTTTTAGGGTTGCGAAGAGATGTGATGCAAGTGTATTGTTGGAATTTTTTATGCTGCCATGATTTGTCTTCAAGGGTTTTGAAATCTTCTGAAAGAACTTGCATTGCAAGTGTATTGTAAGCTGTAAAAGTTTTGATCAATACATTGTGCAAGTTTTGGAGTGCTGGGGTTTTTACCAAAAGGTTTCCCGAGGGTATATCATTGTGTCATTCTCTATTTTTCTGTATGCATGGTATGTGGTTGCAATATCTTTGTTAAAGTAGTTAACGAATCTGAAATTGTAAGGATTTATAAGAATTTGTACAATACTCTCCTATAGAGATTAGCATAGGAAGCTATTTTTGCACCTGAGTTTCCTTACACGGATGGCCTAGGAACCCAAAACCTTCTAAATCTTTCACAAAATCCAAAAAGGTACTTGAATTTTGAATTTCTTTTGTTAGTCTTTTGAGAAGATTTGGCAGGAAATTGAGAAAAGACCCTGTCAAGGGCTACAAGGAACTAGGCCTATTTAGGCCTCCTCGAGGTTAGATCTTGAACCCGATAGGAAAGGGCTTAGAGATCCACCAAGATGGATCCAAATGGGAATATTATGAATTTATTTAAGGTATTTGGCTCCCTTGTAATCAAGTTGATAGATTGTGCATGAAGCAATTGCAAGGGTGCGAAATACCTTAAAGAAATTCATTCAAGGGTGCACAATCTATCATCTTATATCCATAATGATGGTGTATGAAGTGATTCATTCCTTAGATGAAGGGAAAAGGGAAGGCTTTCTTCTTAAGCTTGACCTTTCCAAGGCCTACGACCGTATTGACTAGCAGTTTCTTCTCAAAGTTCTCGAAGCCTTCAGTTTCAACTCCCAGTCTTGCAAGCTCCTTCATCAAATTATCTCAACCCCCTCCTTGGTGATAATGATAAATGACTCCCTGTCCAGCTTTTTCAAACCTTCCAGGGTCCTAAGGCAAGGAGACCCCCTCTCTCCTATTTTATTTATTATTCTTGTTGAGTGCTTAGGGAGACTCATTTCATCTTTAAAAATTATCGGGGACCTGAAAGGCATCAAACCCTCATTAGGTAATAATGTCTTCACTCACCAACGATTTGTGGATGATACCATTCTTGGTGGAGAGGCCTCATTGGGAGAAGCTAGAGTGGTGAAGGTGTTGGAATCATTTGTCGTTGCACCAAAAGCTCAAACTATCAATGCCTGATACAAATGTCAGATTTAACCCAATCCATGGGAGGTGGTTAAGCCATGTCACAAATCTCCAAGGAGGTGTTGACCACCAAGTCAACAATCTCCACCTTAGCACTGACTGAGCCTTTAGCACCCACTAAAGGGAGACTCGAACCCTTGACCCAAGGCTCTGATACCAATTTTTGGAATCATTTGTCGTTGCACCAAAAGCTCAAACTATCAATGCCTGATACAAATGTTAGATTTAACCTGATCCATGGGAGGCAGTTAAGCCATGTCACAAATCTCCAAGGAGGTACTGACCACCAAGTCAACAGAAGGATCTACTTAACAATTATATCAGAGCTGTTGGCCAATCTATCAACTAGAATAAAAGATCTATATTCTTTGTTAACACCCCTGAAGAAAGAGAGAGGAAAATAGAAAATATTCTCGGATGCAACATTAATACCTTCCCTTCTTCCTACTTGGGTCTTCCCTTAGGTGTCAAACCCCCGAAAGCCTTCTGGAACAAATTGATAGACAGATTCAATAGGAAGTTTGCTGGTTGGAAAGGAGTCATTCTCAGTCAGGTAGGAAAGATCCAACTGGTCAAATAAACTTTACAGAGTCTCCCTACCTATGCCCTTAGCCTTTTCCCCATCCTGGCTAAATTTACAGAGCCCATGGAAAGAATCCAGAGAAGATTCCTCTAGTCAGGAGCTGAGGAACACAAGCACATTCCCCGTATTGGTTGGAAGAATGTCTATCGGCCTAAAAAAGTCGGTGGCCTTAGAATAAGGAAATTAAGACCTTTCAACAAAGCCCTTCAAGCAAAACAGATCTGGAGAATCTTCAACAACAAAGGTGAATGGTGGGATACCATTGAAGATAAATACCTCAAACATAGCTCTTTAAATAGATTTTTTGAAGAGACTGACTCCCCTAAAGGTTCTGTCATATGGAATGGTCTCCTTAATGCCAAGGAATTGGCTAAATCTAGAGCTAAGTGGAAAATTTGAAATGGACATTCTATCAACTTCTGGAATGACAACTGGCTTCAAATGGGAAATTTGAGAGATTTCACATCTCTCTCAACCAATCAAGACAATATTATCTAGGAGGACTCTTCAAACGGATCCTACACAATGGCTTCAGCCTATTCTTCACATACCTCTCAATCCCATGATATCAAGTCATTGTGGGCCAAAGCTTGGATCCCTTGCCTCATGCCCAAATCAAAGTTTTCTTCTCGCTCCTACTTGAGAACCGTATCCTCACAGTGGAAAATCTCATCAAGCATGGGTTCCAGATTCCAAATAGGTGCGTTCTTTGCAAATGTCAAGAGGAATCAGTGGACCACCTTTTTATTCACTGCTCCTTTGTTAGTAAAATTTGACAACACCTTTTCTCGGTCCTCAATTTATCATGGTGCTCTCCCCTGTCCTTCACTGATTTCTTTTCCCAATGGGCCTTCAAAATATTTAATCAGGACTTCCAGTTATTTTGTACTTGGTTCCTTCCTCATCTCTACTGGGGAGTCTGGAAGGAGCGTAACAATCCCATTTTTCGTGATTGCTCCTCTCCCCCCAAAATTATATTTGAAAAAATCCACCATGTTGTTAAGGAGAAATTTTTCTATTATGGTAGATCTAATAATATTGTAGGAAAGTCCCACACTTCTACCCAGGATAAAATCCATAACTATGTGTGTTGCAGCCCCCCGGCTGGTTGGACCAAAGCCAACTTCAATGGTGCTACCAAAGGGAATCTAGGACAAGCTGGAAGTAGAGGAATCATCAGGAATTACTTTTTCCTTGGCATTGCGGCTATTATTTTCCCTCTAGGTGCTCAAACAAATCATTATGTTGAAGCTTGTGTGGCTCTATAGGTCACCAAACTTGCTCATGATTTGGGGGTCAAGTGGCTCTAGCTAGAAGGAGACTCGATGAACATCATCAACTTCTTAAACCTTACTAACCCTCCCTCTTGGACTATAGCCAACATCATAGCAGATACTCATGTTATTCTTAACTCTTTTGAGAAGGTGTTTATCTCCCATGTGCACATGGAAGCCAACGGAGTGGTTGATTGGTTAGCCAACTTCGCTATCACAAATGACGCTAAGCTGAAATGGAAATGAGGAGAAGATTTTCCAACTGAAGTGAAGAGTATCCTAGAAAAGGAAAGACTCCAATGCAAAGAGGGCATCATCTTACAATAACAATGATTGGCTATGTGGATTGTGGCTGTCTCCCTTTTTTGTTCAGTCACACTTTGAACAGAATGGTCTCCATCTTGATCCCTGAGTGGTTTGTTCCTTCTTTTGCCTCCCTGGATGGGGGTATTTATGGCTTTCTCTAGCCTTGCTTTCTCTATTCTGCTGAGGATTTTCAACCCTAGTCTTTATGTGGCATGTTTCTTGTTTGTTATGTTCTAGCTTCAAACTTCTTTCTTAGAGTTGTGGATTTTAGGCACCCTATAAAACCTATTTTACTTAATAAAAAAACAAAGTGATTAAGTATTCTCTAAATTTTGAATTTGGGTTATAAATTAATAGTTTTGTAATAAAAAACTATGACTATCTGCAATGCTCCCTTAACTTTATAAAAGGGAAATCAGGATTGGAGGGGAAAGAGATCATATCAAACGCATAAACATATCACAATTTGTAATAATTTTTATCGAGAATTAATAAAAGACATTAGTGCTCTACTTTTTAAAATGTGTTATGAATTTTTTCATTTTAGAATCAGTTCTCTGTTATAATTATCTGTGGTTGAGAATTTCTACTCTAAGTCAGTGTGTCAAGAAATTTTATGTTGTTACATAGTTGGAATATCAAGATACATCTGTGATTCATTTCTCCTTTCATGGATTGTCTAATTTCTCTTTCATAGGGAAAGTTAAATTCAGTTAGGCTAACTATGAAAATAACATATAGTTATATGGCATTGGAGGTTGGGTAGTTGAAAAATTTATTGAATGGAGGATTTAAAAATTATCTTTCAGAGTTATATGTAGGGTTTGAAAGTTGACAACTATTATTCCCAAGAGGAGAAGCCACTAGACTATTACATAAAAATCATTCAAAACATAAATCAGATTTCAGTAGGAGAATTATGGAAGTAAAAGTATAAAAGGAAAGATAGAAGGATAGATTGAGGTGTGAACAAAAGTCATTTATATTAAGGAGATAGTAGTAGAAGCGAAGTATAAAATACAATAGAAGGAAGATATATATGGAAGTTGGATGAAATAAAGTAGTTATTAATCAAATAAGTCAATCTCAAAAATTCATACCATTTTGGGGTTATATTTGAAAATAGATTGCACAAGAAGTTCTATCTACTTACAAGAAAGGTATAGCCTTCTTGGGTTTACTGAGCCACAAGTGTAGGGAATTACAATCACTTTTGATTAATTCCATTCATTGGCCAAATCAATTGCACACCCTAATCATAAATCCTAGCATACTTTTAGGGTTTTACAATTTTTTGATTTGGGAACCATCTGGGTCCCTCTTGACTGTTGCCTTCCCACCTGAGACTTTAGCCTTCCCTTTAGACTTCTTCGATAGACTTGGGTCAAGGAAATTAGGGAAAAAGTTCCTAGAGGGTGTATACTCAAAACTGTCATCATCAGAAAGGACAATCCTCTTATGGGTATAAGCCAATGGCCAGTTTTTAGTATTCAAATGAAAAATATTTTCCCCATCTAAATCAAATTCCTAAAAAATAGAGAATCCCTCATCTCCATAATGCACACTAACATTTTTTGAAATTTAATCCTAGTTTTAGGAGGAGGGATTCTTTCTATATGAAAATCCTAAGAGTATTCCATAACCAATAAAATGAGACCTTCATGGAGAATAGTGGAGGAGGTATTTTTCCTATGGGATATTATGCTATGATTTGGAGATCTCATAAGATAATAAGGCCATGAAATACATTTTTCATGTTGAAAATGATTAAGAATCACAAAGTGATAGTTGAATAGGCTAGTAAAATTACCATATAAAGTGAGGTATCACATAATCACTTCCACAATATCATCCTAGGGAAAATCAAGAGAGGGATGATCATAGCTACCATCTAAAACCATTCCCATCTTTTCTCTTTCCTTTGAAAAAAAGAAGATATCCAGTTCTTCAGTAACACACTTTTTATCCCTGTAAAATTTCTTCCCTCAATCATGTTGTCTGAGAATTTGGCTATAAAATCCTCCTACAAGTCCAATTCAGGACCATAAACCTTTAGAATCCCTTGATTCTAACCTTTGACAAAGTTCTTAGTGAGACCTCCCTCCAAAAGACCAAACCATATAGCTTCTTCCTCCTGCCATTTTTAAAAATCCACTAGTTCAATCCTATTTTTGTCAACCCCCGTCAAAATATTCAATCAAAACTCACTTGTTAGGGTAATAGTGCATAACGGAGCATAGCAAATGAAGAAAACAAGAAACAAAGCTAGGTTAAAAACCCTAAAAGAAACACTTAAATGGAAATTAATTCTTTTGTACAAATCCATCACATCCAAAGTAGGGGGTATACTTCTTAGCATCAGTGGAAATTAAAATTTGGATCTCGATTGGGATTTGATAATTATTATTAAAATAAGCTAGTTTCTTAGACCTTACTCTTAAACTTTGGCAGGCTATCTATGACACGATTTTCTTTGCGGAGCACATTTGATATTTTAAAATCTTGGAATTGACAACAAGAGATTTTCTATTTTCATTGAGAGAAAGGATAGACTAGGAAGGAGGAGATAAAATCTTTAAACAATTAACTATATTTAAAGATTCACACTCCAACTATATTTTATTATCACCTGCATCATAAGCCATTTTGTTTTCCATGTAGGCTCCACATGCAACAATAACAATGTGTTAGTTATGGAAATGTCAATATTTTAACCAAAGAGATAGAGAAAACATTTATTTCATATTCATATTTTTTTATTTGCTTGAAGCATAACATAAATGAGTATGGGGAAGCTTATTCAAAAGGGATATAAAATATATTTAAAGAATAATGAATACACAATTTTAAACAAATTTCCAATCAATTCACTTATATTTAAGGTTGAAATGAACAACAATAGAGTGTTTCTCCCATGAAGCATGTTGAAGGAAAATATATTTCTCAACTGGGAATTAGGATAAAGCTATAAAATGTGTGACCTATAGAATGAATAGATGTCCTACTAAAAGTGTCATCAATACGATTCTTAAAATTTCATGGAGTGGAAGAAAACATAATGTTTCTTATATGAGAGTATTTGGATGTGTGGCATATGCACATGTTCTAGATAAATTAAGAAAAAAGTTACACAAAAAAGGAAAAAAATTCATATAATTTGGATATAATGATGAATCCATAACATACCACTTAAACAATCCAATTGGAAAAAAAATATATTAAGAAAAGTGCAATTTATAGAAGATGAAGCATCAGATGTAAGTTTGCATAAATCACTTAATATGTCAGCCAACTTACCAAAAGAAGAAACAAAAAATTTAATATCAACAAATACACCTTCAAATTTGACTCCTCTAACATGCACTTAAGCTCAACAAAGTTATCAAATGATACCTTCATAGAGAATAAGGACTACCATAAGAAGTCAACCAAATACTCCATGAAATGTGCAACAAACACCATCTTCAATTGGTACTCTTGGTACCAGACCATTAATTCCATCTTCTACAAGTTCAAGTGACATGTCAAATCTCATACTAACAAGCTTAAAGAGACAAAAAAATTTAGAGGTTTAAGAGACATTTATGAAAAGACAAAATGTTTAAAATATATTTTTGCTTTATATTTACATGTAAATGATCTAATTAATTTTTATGAGGTTATTAAAGAAGACAAATAGGTGTATACAATATATGAAGAAATAGATGCTATAGAAAGGAAGCAAACATGGGAGCTAATGTGTCGTCCATATGGAAATGAAGTGACTGGAGTGAAGTGGATTTACAAAAAAACTTGAATGCAAATGGTGATGTGAAAAGAATAAGGTGAGACTTGAAGCCAAATGTTATTCAAAACAAACAATGGTGAACTATAATGGTCACACATTAGCATTGGTAGCCCATTTAGACACCATGAGGATAATATTATCAATAAAAGCTCTAAAAAAGTGGGAAATATATCAAATGGATGTGAAATTTGAATAGTCCTCTATGGTTTCCTAGGAGAATTGGTCTATGCAAAGTAGGCACCTAGGTATGAGATTTTGCACTGTGAAAACAAAGTTTAACATGTTTTGGTGGATATTGTTGATCACTTCATTGCTCTTTACCTCTTATTTAGCCACATATTTCATTTGTTTGTGGATAATATTTAGGCATATTATCCTCTAGACCCACCCTATTCAAGTGACTCATAATTATCTACACAATGTTTTGGCAATGGAAACTAGTAGTCTTTATTGGTCTTACTCTCCCTTGATCCTTTTTATTAGCCTATATAATATGAATATGTAGATTTGGTGCCATTTTGGATTGTGCCATTTTCTATTAGAAACATTCAACCACCCTATTCTCTTTTCTACTTTGGAGCATTTCCAAACATGATGGTGATTTTTTTATACAAATATATTTTACTTTAGTACAAATTTAGTACAAATTTCAGTGACTTAGTCACTTTTATTAAAAGAAATAATTTTATTATAATATTAATATAACATTATTAAATTAAGAAAATATAGGATAATCATCATTGTATTACAATAAATTTATCTTGTTTTTTATTATATATTAAGTTATTAGTTTATTAATCCTTTATGTTTTATTGTCCTCATTTGGGTTTAATAAAAATAATGAGACCTTCTTATCATACCCCCTTAGTTCTTGTTGGCTTCTAGAACAAACTACATTCATTCCCCTTTTATTGTTTGACTTGGCCTACTAACTTGGTTTGACATTCTCTTCTCGTCTTAATATGACAGATTATGATGTTTGATATGAAACATTGAGGAAAGAAGCTAGCACAATAAAAACTAAAACCTATACACAGTTATGAAATTGTTAAGAAAAATTTATCTCCAAATTTTTTATCAGTCATTTTAAATATATTAATAGTTGTTTTATCATGGCTTTCTATTTAATGAACTTTGATGCATATATTAAATGAATTCAATAATTATCTTACTTGTTTTCAATTGAATTATAACATTTCAAACATGATACAATTAGTTCACTCTTTATCAAGAGAGAATTAACTATTGTCTTTAGAAAGATATGATTCAAAACAAGCTATTTTGTGTCTTGGTTCTCGTGCCAATGTGTTTCCTTATTCAGAGAGAGAAGTCATTTCAAATCATGTTAGGATTACTGGATGTATTGTTGTATTCTCAAATATTTTTATGAAGCAACTATATTTCTTAGGTTTTAATCTAACATTTATTTTTAGATTACCGTTCTTTCTTACAGTTACTTGTCTTATCAAAGGGGAATATCAAAGCTTTGTAATATAATATAGGGAGTTTGTGAGGTCACAAATTTTGACTTGGTTATCCAATTGAGTTCAAATTTGATGAGGGGTAAAGTGACGAGTTGTGGATTGATGACAACACCTATTCTGGTTGGACCTTGACTTGATCACATTTTCGGGGCTGAATTCTTTCACCTGTGCCTTCAAAAAGTGTTTTTTTCTAAAAAAATTCTAGATTTTAGAAAGTTGCTTTTTAATATATTTTTGAACTAGTGATTCTTATTAGTTTAGAAAGTTCAAAATCTATGTTGTTTGGATATTCATATATCTCTTTATGCTAAGGCATGTCTTTGTAACAATGTAATGATGCAGATTCAGGTGCAAGAAGACAAGGTGGCCTTAGAGGTCGTCCACTTATAGGAGTTGCTCCAGAACTAGGGCAATGCCCCTTGTGTTGTTTCTCGGGTGCCTCCGTAATCTCTCAACTGACCATACGCCACCCAGGGGCTAGCATTGTAGTCAGAGTTTCTCTGCTAGGCACTCCAGGTTTCCACGCCAATGGCGTCACCCCTCCACCTCTCCTCCTCCTCGGAGTGATGTGGGTGCCGATTGGCCTCCCCTACTTATTTCTACTATTGTTGCTGCTGCTCGGCCCTCGGCCAGTGTTCCTATGTGACCTCCTACCACTTTTGACAAAGTCCCTCACCTAGCGCTTGCTATCTCGCCCAAGCGGGAGGAAGGACAACTAGAGAAAGAAGATCCAAAAGATGGTTGGTCGGTTCCTGACCAGACCCTGGGGCCCAATGTTTGGGGCAATCCTAATGAAATAGATCCTCCTCCCTCTTCTTCTACTGCCCTTGCAACTTGAGGGTTTCTCTTTCTATAAAAAAAATTTATGAATAGTTGTATGCTTCCGGCCTAGTTGCTATGTGACTTGCACGGGGTGACTTTTTCCCTCGACCCTTTTTTTTGTGAATACTGTACTTTAATATTATTTTAATAGAAAAGGCCTATATTCATCAAAAAAATTATGTTGTCCTAATTTTTAGATATTTAGAGACTTTTATGATTTTTTGGATAAGTTTAGAAATTAGAAAAAATGGTAAATTTTGAAAGTTGTCAAAAATTACCAAAAGGGCAATTTTGGATTACTAGATTTTGTAGTTGTCCTTGAGCTATGGAAACAAATTCTAGAAATAAAACATAGAATAACTATTAATCCAATATTGTGTCTCTTGGTGTTTTTGTTAATGACATCATTAATGTTTTGAATTGGTTACATCAAATCAGCTCCACCATATCAAAATACAAGTGACACAATTCCAAAGTTGTAATAACTCTAAACAAAGTTAAAAAGTGATTGAAATGATGAAATGATTGTTTCTTTTAAACTTCTTATATCTTATTTACTTATGAATAGATTTTTTTATCCACCTAATGATACCATCTAGTTAAATGATCTTCTTTGTTCAATATTAAATAAAAAATATCATATTTCCATATTTCATTGAACATTAATTGTGACTTTTTTCCCTCTTATATACCATCATGTATGTCTTTGTGTCTAATATATTTGAACTCAATATTCACTCTCCCTAAACAAAATGCTATTAAAAAAATAAGCCACTGTTCATTAACTTATAAATGAAAATAAATAAATTTCAAAATTCAAAATGTTGCACATTTATTGAATTCATCAAGATTATTTGAAAATTATTATATGCTTGAATTAATTCATTTTAAAATTGACACATTACACATAATTTTTCTTTTATCTTACAATACTCTCCACTTACAAAAAGAAAAAAGAAATTGAAATCTTTTAATGAAAATGAATCTCTAAACTCAACCAACTTTATCTTAATTCTAATTCTAATATTGTTTAAAAAGGAATATAACTTACATAAAAGAATGTATTGTATTGGATATAATAATGCGTTACATACCTTGAACCACTGATGTAAACTTTTTATTATTAATAAATAAATATTTTAATGACTCTTCCCACTTTTATTTAAAAATAAATAAAATAAGAATAATATTTTACAAAAAAAATAAAAATAAATATTTCATTTCGTTTTTCGACAATTATTTCATTCTTTTTATTAAACTATGGAATGGTTGAATGTTGATGGAATCAGAGCAAGCGAAACTCGGCCACTAAACATATTATGCCGATCACTCTTACCTAAAATAATAATAATATTATAACTACAAGAATAAAAAATCCGCATAAGGTTAAATTAAAGAAACGAAATGGTTTGATTTTTCAAAACACAGGTAGATAGTCCATTTAGTACGGGTATGCGGAATGATTATTATACGCCGCACATGTTGAACTTTGTTGTTGAAATCATTTCACAACATCTCTGTTTGCACGTTAGCACAAATCGACCGCAATCAAAGGTAAACTAGTACCTACTCTTTAAAAAACAAAAAAAACTTTCCCAAATTCAACCAGATACAAGGACAGATCAGTGTACTCAAAGTGAATGTAGTCAACTATAAAGTGTCAATCATATAACTGAAAATGATGGTGAGAACGTCTTCTTGGTTGCGGAAGGCAGCTGCAAACAGACAAGTGTTTCTATCTTTCGCTGAGTCTCCCACCTGCCGAATTCGCTATAAGATCTACTTTTAATAAGAAAATTAGTTAAGTTTTAAGCATTGCAGAGAATTTTCAAATTTCGAAAAAAATTAATTTTGAGGATTTTTTCATAATTTATTTGAATTTTTAATTAAATTGACTGTTTATACACACCATGATAAATTTTCTCTTAAATTTGAAATGTTGGAATTTTTGAAAGCTAAATGTTAGAAATAGTTTTCTTAATGTTTGGTAGGTGCAAGACAGATGTAGGTTGTAAAATCTAAGAGGAAGTTTTTGTCAATTAAAGTTACACATCAGAAATTTATTGGTCTAACTAAAGATTATAAATTACAACAACAAAGAATGTGAAGATCTAATGTACATTTAATATCACATTTCTTAAAGTAAAAATTTACAAGCTAAATTTATGTATATGTTAAAGTTACAAATAAAAATTAGAACAAAATATGTATCTTTAATAAAGATATAGAATGCAAATAATATTTTTTATCTTAATTTATTTGTAAGTAGTGAATTTATTGGTACAACACATTTTCCACAGATTTATAATTGTTTTAAAAATTTTAATTTTTTTAATCAACATCAACAACATTTAATTTTTTATATAATATTAACAATTAATCATAATATACTTTAATATTAAATAAATTTTTTTATAAACTCACTAGCTTTAAAAAAATAAAATATTTCAGCATAAATGTACAGTTTATTACTGAACTACCATTATATTTGTCAAAGGGAAAATAATCCCCTCTTCTGCTAAGAATGCTTTAATTCGTTAATATTGTGTAACCTTGTCTTTATTTCGGACTATGTCTTCCTTACCACTGCCCTTTTCTTATCAATTAATACGGTCATTTAAAAAAGTAGAATAAATTTTCTTTATAAATTGATTGAATTGAAATGATCTGCTCAATTTTTATTTAATTTACTTTTGGTTTAGAAAAGCACCCGTATTATGCTGCATAACTGGAACGAAATTTTACTCAATAAAAAGGAAGAAGTAAAATAGATAAAAAAAAATTAAGAGAAATGCAGCATCGCAAGAGTCCAGCCTACTACATATCAAAAAGTTGACTTAAATCCAACACTAAAATGGAATGGATAAATTGACTGATACCCAGCCGAATACATATCAAAAAGTGAAGAAAGTTGGCGTAGAAAAATGAACGCCTAAAAACGTGAGCAATCATTACACTATGTCTGGGTTTGGAATCTGCACCAACTACTCCTATCCGTCGTTATCTATATTAATTCAGAGTCCACAATGATGACGAAGGATAACTCCCAACAAAACTCACATTATAAACAATCATTCAATTATGTGGACTCCCTGTATTCTTAAAAGTTTATCGAGCTTTCCTCTCATGGATAGGATAAGATTTGGTAATAAATTAATAGATGTGTATGTCAAGGTCATCTTTCAATTGAGTTGGTATCAAATAACATCAACTTTTTTATTTCAAATTAAATTATTTATGTAGTTAATGATAAATTCTAAAAAGATTATTGTTAACTCTATAGAATCAACATCAGTGAAGAAAGATTCATATGTACAAAATTATTGGAAAAGTTCCCAATTTTATTTGAGTGATCTTAATGTCCTACATAACTGAAAACTAAGTTTGGATTAATTTTCTTTTTAAATAACAAATCCAAAATTTAATCATGATTAACTTTTCAATTTTTTTTCTCTACTTGAAATGCTGGCCCTATAAATTCCATCGCTAATAACGAGCCACTGAAGATGCCAATTTTATTTTTTATAATTATTTTTTCTTGTAAGTTGATTTTTTAAGAAGCATTTGTTAATACGCAACCGAAGATGTAGAAGGTAGCACTACAAACATAGACAAGTTCTTTTATTTGCCCTAAACTCTGCCGAAAAGCTGGTCAGTCGTGGAAAAGTTGAACAAATGTTTTCCTATTATATATTATGATTAATATGAGTTTTCAATAGACAATACATACAACGGTAACTTTCCATTAAGTATAAGTAGGACTTTGACGTAGGAAACAAATAAAGTTATTCGCAACTTAGAATGAGTATGTTGTGCTTTGTCAGCGCTCCAAGTCAAAGACTGAACGTGGTTGAACGGGACAATCTCATTAACCTAAAATGAAAGATTTATTGCAAAGTTGACTGGGCACCATTTTGCAAGGCTGATAAAACAAAGGAACCCTCCCGCACTAGCTATTGCTTTTATAAAATCTGTAGAATCAGACAGCTTTACGGCTGTGGGGCACCGTCTGTTGAATTTTTATTCCGCGTTGATTCTTTCCACACCGCTCCTATTTTGCGGAGAGGAAAAATTCAGCAGAGAAAAATCTAAAGATTATACTTAGCCATGGATTGCTTTCATCCCTCGGAAGCTCTTCAGACATTATAAAAAGCCAACAATCTCAAACATTTCCACACAACAAATTTCATTCTATTCTCGAATTGAGAAATATTTTGATATATTTTGTTTATTGATCTGCCATTCATTCAGCCATGAGGAGTAATAGTTTGATTGCATGTATTGGTTTGGTAGTCTTGTGTTCGAGTCTTGCCAATGGGCAGCTCAGTTCAACGTTCTATGATAAGACGTGTCCCAACGCACTCTCTACTATCAAAGCTGCTGTTAAATCTGCAGTCGCCAACGAGAAACGGATGGGTGCATCGTTGCTCCGCCTTCACTTTCACGACTGTTTTGTTAACGTAAGTTTATCCCTTTTCTCATACGTTTTCTAAAGTCTTGGCTTCTTTGTTTGTTGTATCAATGTAACGTTTTCTTCTTAAATTTTTGTTTTAATTTGTAGGGGTGCGATGGGTCGATTCTATTGGACGATTCCTCAAGCATTACGGGAGAAAAAACAGCCAGGCCTAACGCAAACTCAGTGAGAGGATTCGACGTGATAGACACTATCAAGACTAAAGTGGAAGCTGCTTGCAGCGGAATTGTTTCCTGTGCTGACATTGTGGCCATTGCTGCTCGTGATTCAGTCGTCGAAGTAACCAATTTCACCTTATACTGTGTTTTATTATTTCCAGCTACAATAAATCCTTAGTATTAACATGGGAATGATTGAAAAGAAATAATATTGCTGTTAGTAGTAATGTGGGAGAATTTAATGAGAACAATTTTATTTTTAGAATTGATCAAAGGCAAACAAAACTCTTGCTGATCACAAATAATATTGATTGGAATAACCAGTTAGGAGGGCCATCATGGACGGTACAACTGGGGAGAAGAGACTCAAAAACTGCAAGCCTAAGCGGTGCAAACAGCAACATTCCTGCACCCGCGTCCAGCCTCAGCGCACTTATCTCCTCTTTTAGTAACCAGGGTCTTTCCACAAAGGATATGATAGCCCTTTCAGGTAACTTCGCGTTATTTAAATTGAATAGCAGGTTTATGTGGATTGCAAACTAGTTAAATTGGCATCTGTGTTAAATAAAGGACTGACTATTTTGATTTGTTTACAGGTGCTCATACGATTGGACAAGCGCGGTGCACCAATTTCAGGACACACATCTACAATGAAACGAATATAAACAGTGCATTTGCTACTTCTGTGAAAGCTAACTGCCCAAGCGCTGGTGGTGACAATAACTTGTCGCCTTTAGATGTACAAACTCCCACCGCGTTTGACAATAAATACTACGCAAATCTGAGAAGTCAGAAAGGACTTCTTCACTCTGATCAGGAGCTATTCAATGGAGGCTCTGCTGATTCTCAAGTGACGACCTATTCTAACAATCAGAATACCTTCTTCAGTGATTTTGCAGCTGCCATGGTGAATATGGGAAACATAAACCCTCTCACTGGTAGCAGCGGAGAAGTCCGAAAGAATTGCAGGAAACCCAATTAGAAAGTATTCTTTGTAGGATAAAGTTACGTTTTAACTGAATGTTGTAGGAGACTGCCTCCTTGCTGGGAATCTATGGCACACTAGATACTATATTTGCTCCATGACAAGCATGTGGGAAAATAACGTAACCAATCCATTTCAATTAGTATTGGCAATAAAGCTTACAATATTTCATATTCTTTTGCAATACGCTGCTTAAAAATGTCTAATAAATGAGAAAATTAATGACGTGAACTACGCAGACGAAATAAAATTTTGACTGCTACTAGAGCATAAATCTGCTCCCTCACATTAAATAACCATTTTTAAGATTCAGTACACGAAACTGGGATTTAGATGAAAATGTAAATTATTGTTTGGCAGAATATGGCTGAGTTTTGTTGTCTCCATTCTTCTACCTGTAGACACGTCGTTCATGAAAAATTGCTTTGGGGCTATTTTGGATATTGGTGATTGGGATTCCTTCAAAATTTACCATAATTTGATAACATTCTGAAAATTTATATGCTTTCATTTTTTAATTAGATACAATGATTTTTTACAAAATTTAATATGACGAGAAGACTTATAAAGAAAACTTAAGGGATTCTAATTTATTAGACTTTCAAATTATGACATGTTTATGGTATTCACGAATATATTAAAAATTTTAATTTATTCAATTGATATAATTTTAGAAAGTTTAAGTTTCACATTTTGTAATTATTTCCTTGGATATTATATCATTTTCTAATACTTTTTAAAAGTTATTTTTACAAAAATATAATATATTCAGTTATATATATATATATATATATATATATATATATATATATATATATATATATATATATAATTTATTAAAATATTTTTTAGTCTAATAATGTCAATTATAATGATGATGTTTGTTTCATTCTAGATATTTTAGTAATGTCTCTTGAAGGAATTATTTTTATCACAAATTGAAAGAAATATGTATTTCATCAAAATTATTTAATTTCCTACAACTATTATGACAATTTCATTTTAACAGTTTCATTTCATCAAAAACTATTTTACTACTAAGATAGATATTGATTAAAAGCCAAAAACTTATTTTAAAATTGTAAAAGTTGAAAAGGGAAAAATAGAATATTGCATTAAAGTGGAGAGCAAAAATAATTTGATAAGAAAAAGTATTGCAACTTTTTTTAATAAAGGACTCTCTTTCTCAAACTTGGCTACACACCATAAACGAGAACTTCAAAAAATACATGTTATAAAAATAACTAAAAATAGAAAATTTAACAATAAATTGTAGATAAATATTTAAATTCAACATCAAATATATCATATTTAAATAAAATTTGTCAAAAACTTATCATACTGATTGAAGAATTTTTTTAATGAACATTCAAGAGATTTCATCAAACATCATTCTATACTTACATCAAAAAATAGTGGATACTATTTACCTTTACCCTTTTTGTAATCATAGATAAAAGATTAACAAAGGATCTGGCTAAGGTGCACAAAATTCCATGCGGACACTAATTACTTACCGCAAACCTATGCATTCTTAAAAAAAAACCGACAGGCTTATTATTTCTTACGCTTTACTATTATATTATTATCTCTTTATGTTAATAAAATATTACAGAGATTTTATTTATTTTAAAAGTAAATTTAAATGATCTGCTCGATTTTATTTTTTAAATTTTCGAAACACAGATTAATAAGTACTTGAAGACCGGAACCACATAATACTGGATAACTTTAGCCAAAACATTTTACCCAAGAGAACTATGTGAAAAGGTTAAATAGGAACAAAATAATAAAACGAAAGAAATATAGTGCATGGGAAGAGTTCCGCCGACACACAAGCCATTGGACGTAAATTAATTTTGATCCATCATTACATTAGAATGAATAAATTGATCGATATCGATTTAGTCGAATAGTTACAATTTTTTTTTTTTTTAAGGTTCGCTCAGGAAATTAAATAAGTAAAAAGGTAAAAGCTGTAAGATATCGATCATTACACTATGACTGGGTTTACCGTACAGTCTACACCATATGTTGACATCCGTCGTTATCGAATTATGAATTCCAAGCAAACAATGATGAACACTCCTCAACAAAACCGACATTACAGACAATGATTGAAACATGTGGACACCGTGTTCTCTTCAAAATTTAGCAGGTTTTCTTCTCATCGATAAGAAGATAGTGTTGGTGATAAATTAATAGATATGGATGTGGAGTAAAGTCATCTTTCTATGGAGTTGGTATTTAGTAACATCAACTTTTTGATTATTAATTGATTAATCTATACAGGCAAGTTTAAATTCGAAAATATTATTGTTAAGATTACTATACTCTTTTGTTTTCCCGCAAAGAATGGGAGGGATCTATCATGACCCTGACTAAATGAAAGTTTTATTTATGCCTATTAATTATAAATTTATATATATTAATGATGATTTACAATTGATGAATTAGTAAGTGTAAAGTTTTGAAATATATGTTATATATGAGAAATGTTTCAAGGTAAGAGATTATTAGTTACCAATCAAATATTAGAATTTATGGACATACATTTTTTCTAATATTTTTATTTTGTATTTAAATTAAAAATTATTTCTATTTTCCTATTGGTGCGTACCATGAACAGTCATTGTACCAAATTCTTGAGTCCACATAGCTGAATGAAACTGAAAAAATATATATAATTTTTCCTGTGCACTCTATACTATTTTGCACAATTATGTGCATAGGGAATGTATGATATTATTCAAAAATCTTATACCATCCTTGACATTAAATTTTGTAGGTGCATGAATAGCTTGCATAGTTAGTAAAAGTAAAATTATTGCCTTATTCTTTGCCAATCCCTCAGGCTTTGAAGTTAGTGGAGTTTAATTTGTCTTCTTTTTGGCTGGTTTTGAATGACCATTGTGCCAAAAAATTGAGTAAAATCCAAATACTCGCAATCTAAAATTTAAGTTGAATCTGTTCTCTTGACTAGTAAGAGCTGAATTTATGGAGAAATGTGTTGTGAAACCATGTGACTTCTTGCCAATCAGTTCATCGAGAAGTGTTTCATGTTGGATAGTGAGTACATCGATTATGATTTAGGCAACATCATTTAATGTCTACAAAAGGTAGTGCAAGTGCCTTATTTGTTTGCAATGTTGTGAAATCAAAGTTGCAAAGAGTCCTGCGAAGATTTGTGGTATGTTGAGGTGAATATTTCTTCTTCTATGTAGTTTTAAAGGAGCCCAGTGATTTGTAAGACCGGTCTTGTGTCTTGTTCACTCTAATTGTTTGTTGCTCGCTTGTTCTCTGTAGATAACAACCCTCACAGTTGGGTGTCATACTCTCCTTTTGTCCAGAGATATTCAAAGATGCTTTGTACTAAGGTGGATTTTTTCATTCCCCTGTTCTACCTTTGTATATATTCCCCTATGATTGCAGAGTTATTCTATTATGTGTTTACAATTCTTTTTTTGTTATTCTTGGTTGTTGTCTTAGAATCATTAGTTGAGGACATTTCAGTGGTTGAATTATTATTATGCTGTGGAATTTCTTGGCTTCGTCTTTTGTAATACACTGGCGAGACATAATGACTCTGCTATATTTGCAAGCTTCACTCTTATTGCAATTATATTATCAATTAAGAAGCTTTTTTGATTATACAGATATATATTTCAAGATGAGATGTCAGGCACAATTGGCACATTTACAGTAAGCATATTTGTAAATGTCCAAAAATAAGTAGAATTAGAAATCCAGGGGTGTGGAGTCAAATCTCAATAGTGGAGAGACATTTCCAAATACATTATTTTTCCTCTTAGTATTCATCCATGAAACTTTTGTCTAATTATATAGCTTGGGGATGGTGGCTCCCTTTTTAAATCTATCTCATTTTCTATCTTTTGAAACTCTTGGTCTCTATTTTAGTCAAAAACATAATCCTATATGGTTAAGTTAGTCTATTTCCATTTCAAGATCATGCACGTCCAATTTACTTGCATTCTGTAAGCTCCTCTTAGGCCCCATATTTTCCTCCACACCATTGCCATCTCCCTCACCTTTTCCACGACATCCTTTGCAACTAGCGGATTCTTGTTTCCTCCCAAAGTAGGAAAAAGACATTCGACTAGAGAAATGCATGAATCCCTGTTGATGAATTGCTTCTCCTCATTGACCCTCGAACCACTTTCAGAGAAATCATAGCCCTTGATTACATTAAGAACAACTTGCAGTCCATTGCAAACCATGCATAGGAATGTGTTGTTGATATTCTCCTTTATTTACTTGATCATCTTTCCTTGTTAAGAATTATAGAAATGTAGAGTATGTACATAATTCCCGCAAGAAAGAAAGATATGAACTTAATAAGCATGAGTTGGAATCAAAAGGAAAGTTAACAAATACAATCAGTGTGAAAATAGGACTTATTTGGAAGTTTAAACTGATCACAGAAGCATCCTTCTTATGTGCAAGAGTGTGTTTATTTCATTGAATATCTAGATATTTACCCTCATTTGATGTGTTTTGTCATTTTAACATGGTGTGTTTTGTCATTTTACCTACAAATATTCATTTTTTGTAGGTAGTTGTTGTAAGTGAGGTTGAATGAATCCAAAGATATGGTTATTTTCATTTTTCATGGATGACTGACGGTTATTTGCATGGCTAGAATTATATTTGCAAATGATAGCAGTGTGAAAGTTTAAAACATTTGGGAAATCAACCATGTTCATGTCATTATTTGGGACTAACATTTGAACTAATGATAGCAAGTGTCAAATTATTTTTTAAACTCATGTGCTATAACTTTTTAAATACTATTTTTCTTTGACTGATTGTAGAGAGGAATAGATTTTAAATTTAACTTATACATAACTATTTCGGAGTAACATTGAACTAATGATAGCAAGTGTGAAATCAAATTTCTACTCATGGGAGAAATTTTTATGTATTATTTTTCTCTAACGGATTCTAGAGATGAATAAAATTTTAAATCAACTTACACATTATCTTTTTGTTCCCTTTATGAGAGGAAATAAATATTAATAAATTAGTTTATTATTCTTTAGTCGGATTACCTTCCTTTGGCATGTATACCTGAAGAACCATTGTACATATTTATATGATGTTTGAAGTCAAACTTGCAAAATTAAAGTTAAGCTTCAAATCGAATATCCGAGCTCATTATTTATTTATTTATCACATGAAATAAATGTTCTTTGAATTCCATTTTAGAAACTATCAAATATTGTATTAAGTAGTGTTGGAAATATGGCAATGTTTGACTTTAAATGTATTCTAAAAATATATAAAGAAAAAAAATATAAAGACACATAACAACAAACAAAAAATTTAGTTGCAGTGTACAGAACGTTTATCAACCAAAGCAAAATAGCTCGTCATATCAATAGTGTAGAAGAAATATGAAAATTTCTTAACTATTAAGATGACATTCCTAAAATTTGGTTATGTAGATCTTAAATGACACAATTTAAAGTAAAAATTATGAAATTGGATATTTAATTTTCAAGTACTTGCCTAAATTTCAAACACTCATTAATATCTTAGAATTACAAAAAAATATTAATTACCAATAGTTAAAACGACACAACATTACTATATAATCACAAACTGATATTATAGATTATATAAATCTCTCTTGATGTAAAGGGTTCTAAAAGATGAGTTGGAGCATTCATCAATCTGAATCATCTAGTCTTCTTGTAAAATTGAACTCCTATCTTGTAGTATTGATTAATCACTATCAACATTTGTATGCATCCTCTTGATGGGGGATCATTTTTTCAAATTCCTATGTAAACAACTTCCAAACATGTATATCTAGCATGTTGTGCCCACTTCCTCCTGAAGTTTGAAGATTAATTGACACTAGCTATGATGCATGGGCATCCACTTTGAGGGCACCCAATAGAATCTTCTGAACCTTTTAATTTCTCCATTACATTTCTCAGCAAAAATCAGAATGTGTATGTAACTATTTGTAAGAGTGAGGAATGTTATAGATTTTGATAGATAGCAACTGAATGTGTCTATTGAGAAATGGGTAGTTATGGAACATATCTTGCAATCATATAAGGAGAGTTTGGAAATACATTGAAGCATATGTTTTCATGACTTTGTCTTTGTCCTTTGCAATTTGGATTTTATAGTCAGATTATCAATAATGTGCTACATGTTTATCATTGTTTAATCAGACAATCAATAATGTGCTCTCCTATGGTATCTATTTTTGAACAACTGTTGCATATATTTAAATGATGTTGACATCAAGACCTGCAAAATTAAATGAAACTTTAGAAAGAGTAACTGGGACTATTATTTTTAATTCATAGGAGGAAATAAATGTTCTAGTGAATTCCAATTCTGAAATTGACAAAACATGTTCTAACTGATTGTTAAAGTATGCAAGTATTTGACTGAATTTTTTTTTAAAATTTAGAGTTAAACAAATTGTACTAATTGATAACAATGTTTTAATTTCCTATCTTCATTCTATGTGCTATATTTTAAGGCCTTATATTTCTACTAAGAATTTCGGTAAAAAAATATTGAATTTTCCATTTAATGGTATTGGACACAGGCTTCGTAAGGAAGATTGGGAGTTGAACTAGTAACAAAGGCAAGCCAATATTTTGATATCAAGTTTAAGGTAATCTTAGAAACCCATCCTTGAGAAATATTTTTAGTTTCATTTTCATGATTTGTCAATTTATTTTATACTATAGATTTTACTAGCAACAAAAAATGTATTTATTCTTTAATGCTAGTACAAGTAGGCATTGAATAACAAATCTATGTTTACACTCTTTACCAATTAAATTCCCCTTTCTTAATAGTCATTAATTACTATGAACTCAAAGTACATGTTCTCTAGCAAACTATTAGGTGCACACATTTACATTTAAACAAGTTGTACAAAAATGGTCACATCTGTAGTAAAGTCATAACGTCTTTATATTCTTAGTTTGTTTGCATTACCTAAAATAGATTTTTATGTGTGTATTATGAGCATATTTAAATAGATTCATTAGAGAATCCAACTCAAATAAATTCATTTGAATTTGTTGGACCTTTGAAAACTAAATCTTCAATATATCAATTTGAACACTATGACAAATTTTGAAGGCCAACATGAAAGAACGTATAAACATTCCGAGACTAGAATGGGATTTTCCAATCATAGGTCCCAATCAATTATATCACAATGCGACATATTTTCACCATTCATTGTTCATTGGTCAAACAGTCATTATAGTTCATAATAGGTGAAAACATTATAAAAAATTATTCTGGAACATTTTTTCGCTCAAACATTGTGTCTTGATTCTTGTCAAAGTCTATGGAATTATTAGAAATTTGTGACCTTGTAATGCATTTGGCTAGTGCATAGGTACAAGATTACTTCAAACTCCCAAGCGGGTACAAGGAAGTTATTGATTTGTGTGTTGCAGACAAATGTGACACTCATGTAGGGGGATTATGTGATCCTTGTTTGTAAAATTATCCACTTCAATTTTTTATAAAATTAATCTACTTGTCCTTTTTGCATTAGGTTTCAAATCATTGCAATATTATATATAGTTTACTATATTTGCAAGCATCATACCCAACATGAACTACCTGTATTAAGCTGATTATTTTTCTGTATATATGTTTAAATGATTTCAAACACTTCAACCTATTTTACAATAGACCACTTCTATTTCACTAAAACAATACATAGCCATTGTGTCTAAGCATCAACTAGATGCACTTATAAGAAATATAAATTTAAATTTATGTGGGAACTAATGTTAAAGTGATATTTCTTGAAAGTCAATAAATTTATATTTTAGAGTACATGTTTTTTTCATAGTAGCAGTTTGCCTCAACTTTCAATCTATTTCTATATAAGGGCTTTTGAGTGTATTAACCATAGCAAAGTTGTTGCGAGGATTCTGACAAGGCTGGTCAACAATATGACAACAAAATAAAATTTGAGCTTCAAAATCATGTTCAACTTTAGAATCATTGGAGGCCTTTTCATATTTTTACCTCTTTTGGTAATGGTTATGGTTTGGAGGGCTGATTTAGGATGTAAACAGAACACCTCACGCATGGAAACTAAATGGTTTAGATCCCCAAAGTCACATTTTCTATGAAAAGCTAACTGGGTTTATTTATAATTTTCTTTTTTCTATTTCAAATTGTAATTGTATATGGAAAATGGGTTCAGCTCATTATTTTAATAAATTTTACAAAGCGAACACCATATTTAAATTTCCTAACCTGATTTTATCTAGTAAATCTTAAGGCCTTCTATTTTTAGCAGGATTGTCGATAGAAAATGATTGACTTTTTCTTTTAATGGTTGTGCAAATATAGGGTTGTTAAGACAAATTTTAGAGTTGGATCAGCAACAAAGCGAAGCGAATATTTTGACTTCAAGTTTATAGTAAGTTTGGAAACCTATCTTAAAGAAGTAGTTTCCAATTGTATTTTCATAATTTGTCTATTTGTTTTCTATTACAACTTACATAACCATGGGAAAAGAACTATTGTAAAATGATACTTCAAATGTAGTATAAAAAAAAAATCTAAGTTTACACTCATTATTATTTAAAGTCATATTTCTTGAAAGTCAATAATTTTAAATTTCAAAGTACATATTTTTTGTTCCCAACTACTTGTTATAAAAAATTACATTTGAAAAGTGTGTGGCAAAATGCACAAATGCATAGAAGAGTCATAATAGAATCACATATTTACTTTATTTGCATTTCCTAAATGGTTTTAAAGTTTTTATTATGAGAAAATATAAATACATTCATAAGATACTTCACCCAAAATACATTCATTTAAATTTATCAACCCCTCGATATCCAAATCTTCAAATTATTTGGCATATGATTGTGGAACAATTTTCTACTAACACATTGTGTCTCAATTCTTATCAAACTCTATGGACTTCTTAGATAATTGTGATCTTATAAAGCATTTGGCTAATGGATATGTACAAGAGTACTTTAAACCCCTAGTTAGGTACAATAAATTTATTAACACATATGTTGCAGACAAAGCAGGTGCTTCTATTGGGGGATTATTCTCTCATGCATCACTTAAAGAATGTGAAGCATTATCTTGTCAATACAATGTTATCAAAATAGTATTCTATAGTAGATGTGAACTTGTACTTATGCATGCCTTAGATGCTCATCATGTTCACTTGGGTGAGAAAATAAAAAAAAAGAGTTTCAAAAGTCTACAATTTAATAATATAGCTATAAATGCATATGCCACCTTGTATTGATCCTACGGGTTTGGCAAGCCCATGTGCTTTGGCACTGGTTTCCCCTAGAGGTAATGACAATTGTAAGGAACCTTCCTCTCAATTCTCTCCACAATGTCGAACACCTTATGCATTTATCTTAATGGTTTTAATTCAGCACCGTTGTCATACCTTTGTATACTGCTCCATTGTTATATTAAGAACTTTACTTGGATGAAGAATATAACATTGGAACATGTTGATTATATTCATCCCTTAATTATATGGATCATCATACAAATTACTAGAATCTATCAGTTGAACACCACTACTAGATGAAGATGGTTTAGGTATAACAATTAGAAGATTCTTCTAGCTTCTTTGGCGGTGAAATTAATTGGATAGATATGAATCTTAATCATGTTTACCATTTTCCAATTCTTCAACCTCTATACAAATATAAATATAATCTCATTTGTTATCAATAATAGGCATTTTGAATACAACTAATGCAGGTTGGCAAAGCACTAGACACAAAAAATTCTATCACATTTTGAAGTTGGTAAAACAATATAGTAGTCCATCTTGGAAATGGATGTCTCTTTCTATGATGAAAATATGGTGTTTGATGTAGTAGTCGTAATAGTAGAAATGTGCATTGTCTTGCCACTTCTTTTCATGGTGAAAAACACACATTGTTTCATCATGTTTTTGACATGCAACATAGTACTTTTTTATGTATTTGTACTCATAACCAATAAAACATATTTTTTTATAAACCACTATGATGTTTTCAATGTACCTAAGAACTAATTGTTTTATATCTTTCCATAGTCTTTCTATGGGAGAGTCTTTGATGACTCAATAACTATGGTTATCATCTAGTTCAAAATGGAAACATAATTAATGTATTACCATTGTATATTATAAATTTTTTATTTGAATTTTTCCATTGGCCTATAGAATTGGACATGAGAATGAGCAGATTGTCAAAGAAATCAACTTTTGAATCATATAATGAGGACAACTACAATTGTGAAAATATAATGATGATTTCAAATAAAACAAGGAAACGGTCCAAGCATAACCAATATAAAGATGTTAGATGATGTCCATGGGATTGATATGTTGTAGAGATAAGGGATCCAAAAACTAAACATCGTCATTGGCTAGACACATTTAAAACTACTAAGGAGGTCTCTATTGAATATAGGAAGGATGCAATGTGCATGAAAGAAATCAGAGAAAGACAAGCTTTTTCTTCTAATACTTTGAAAACATATAATATTATGGAATAAAATGAAATGCCATCTCTACCATTGGTATCCACTTCCAAAGTACAACCAGATGAGAAAAGTAGTAGGAGTGCAAGTTGTGTTTCACACTATGACCTTCCTTCTGCTTTCAAATTGCAATCGACATTGGTGAACAGTGTTACTTGCGATTTAAATCCTAGTATGCAAAGTGATTCAATTCTGCCACATATGTGTCAAGTTGAATTTGCAGGCCAAAATATCATTGATGACACAAGTCCATTGTCATTCGACACTGATAAATTAATAGAAAATTGTTGTGATCATCTTCAAAATAATTATGATTCCTTATATACTTTTCCAAACCTAGTTTTATTAGACAACATAGTTCACAGGTACTTAGCAGTGCAAAATACCAATAAATGCAATGGTATTCCTTATAACAAAATTTATTAATTACTCTTTGTCGTTTGTAAATGATGACTTTGACAAAATTTATAGCACATGAATAGATGGTTGTATATACCTACCTTCTAGAAACTATCATGTTTTTAAAGTCAACTACTAATTTCCTTTCTTCATAATAAAATTGTATGGAACAAAGACATTGCTATTTCTTCTAAAAATCCTTTTCGCCACCTTTCAGATCAGAAATTGCTACAATAAATAGTTCTTTAATTGATCCCATTGTAGGCATGCATGACGTGCTTCATGTCACACATTGCAATAGCAATGTTGCAATTGGGAACATATGTAATGGAAATTTCTCCTCAACTAGCAAATGTTGAAGTGGGGTGAACCCATAATAGTAGGTTACACTTTTTTACCTTAACAGACATTGAACTCTACATTTTGAAAAAAAAATTCAGATTTAGATGCATATTTTTGTTAAATTGTTTGAAATTTGATGATGAAGTAAATTAGAGTCTTTTAGGATTTTCTTTCTAGATTCTAAATATATTTTTTATTTTTATTTTTGAATTTATTTGAAAGTTCTTTTCTTTCTCCCACGAAAACTAGTATGTTGCTGAAAACATCATTTTCAAAGAGTTACATTGGTTTCATAGAGCATAACTTTTTAAAAAAAACATATATCAATGTGATTCTTTATAATTTAGTTTTGTAACATCCATATGGAGGGCATGCAATTGGTTTTATGATATTATCACAATTATTGTATATTTTTATTAACATTTGAAGTTGACTAAACTATAATTTTGACATACCTTCACTACATAGCTTATAACTTGTCGTGTATTTCTCCAATTTCATTTTTATTTTTTTTATAGAAAGAGAACTTAAATACCAAGGGAATAGATATTTTTTTGAATTTTTTTCTCTCATTTACTATTTTTCCATAAGCATCAAACATAGAGGGAGACATATAGTGAAATATCCATGTTTAGTAAAACTAAAAATACAAAGTCATAATAAACTTAATTTATATATTAACATTATAATCATTGGAAAGATTTTTCTCAATAGTACCTTACTACATAGATAGATTTTTCAAATGGATTCATTTGATCTGCCAAAAGATAAAGTTGAAGTAATTTTTTGTCAGCATTTTAATAGGTGTGAATGAGACTCCATTGTAGGTATGAATGAGGAGTATAGATGTTATATCAATTTTTTTTTATCTAAGAGGCTTTGAGCTAGCCATCTATAATTAATTCCTTCAAATGGAACCTCTCAAGACTTAAATCATCATATTTTTATTAAAAATGTGTTATTTCCACAATAATCAGCATGTCTAAAAAAGTGTAACCCACTATTGTGGAGTCACCCAATGGAGGCATCAGAGGACAAGAACATTGTGAAATATGTATAGAAATGTTACTAGAAGTCAAAAAATTGAAGAGGAATTTACTTGCATTGGGGGAAAGAGTCAGTTCTATCGAAGACCCTAGCATCAAATTTTTTATTTCTAGTGAGCGGTCACTTTCACGTACAATTAAACATATTGATCTTTTGAAATTATAATGAGAAAGGGGGGGCTAAATTGCATTACATATATTTTTATCCTATTGGGTGGATTCTAATTGAAGCTTAAAATCATATACTTGTAATTTTAAACGTAGTAGACATATAATTTGTTTTTTGTAAGCCAACAATTTTCTATGATAAGAAAAGTTTCTTTCTTTTTCTAAATAAAAATATTTGGAAGAAAAGAATGATCTATTTTTTTTTTAAATTATATTTCTCTCTCTTTGTACAAAATAAAATTTTATATGCATTAGGCCTAAATAATGAATACAATGTAATATGCTTTGTTGTTACAATATTTTAATAGATTTTTCAATAAAACACAATATAACTCATCTAGTAAACTAGTAAACATTATTAGTATAGGTGTCATCCAAAAGAGAAACATATATGCATTATGTGTAGTGTCCAATAAGTTGATAGTGTTTGAACATATGAAAATAAAGAAACATGGCTTCAAAAATTGGCAAAACAAATGCAATTTAGTACAACTCATCTAGCAATTCAACCCATCTTCTTCAATACCCCCATGGAGATACAAAATAGGGTGCTACAGATTTTGGGTTGTCTGTTGGCCTTGATCCATTCTACCTACCTCGGCCTCCCCTCATAGTTAAGGAGGTGTCCTAGGACTTCTAGAAATCTATCCTGGAAAAAACCCAAAGGAAACTTGTTGGATGGAAAGGGAAGATCCTTAGCAGTGCTGGTAAACCTCAACTGGTGGCCTCCACTCTCCAAGGGATCCCGGTTTACTTCCTATCCCTCTTCAAGATCAAAAGAAACATGGCAGACAAACTTGAAATAATTTAGAGAACTTTCTTATGGGCTGCCTTTGAAGAAAAAAAGAGGATGTCTCTGGTCAATTGGGACATGGTCTACCTCCTAGAAAGACTAGTAGGTCTTGGCCTAAGGAGAATTGGCTTGATGAATAGAGCCCTTACAAAAAAAGTGGCCTCGAAACTTATAGAAGGTAAAGCAGACTGGTGCAAAATAATGGAAGCTAAGTACCTCCAAGGACATCCCTATAGGTGAATGTACCATGATAGTGACATCCCTAGTGGATCCAAACTCTGGGTGAACATCTGTAAATGCAAGACTTTGCTAGCTAAAGGAGCTCTCTGGCAGTTTGGAAATGGGAGATCCATCAGATTCTGGGATGACTATTGGATCCTGAACCACCCTAACTTGGGAGTTAGGTACAAACCTCTTATGGACTACCTTAGACCCCTCCTTGGTAACAGAACCTCCAACTACATAGCTGGCAAGAACTAGAAAGATTTAGCTAATCTAGTTAGAGATAGATTGGACCTTCATTATTTGGCCAAGGAGCTCATGGAAACCTTTTCATATGTTAGAATCCTATGGCTAGGTGGCCAAGAATCCATTATCTAGGCCCCTACCCAAGCTGGTACCTTCTCAGTAAAATCTTCTTACAACCTGCTTCTGAAGGAAGAGAATAATCTAGGGGACTGGAAGATGGTGTGGATCTCTCAACTCACGCTGAAAATCAATTTCTTCTGGTGGACCCTTATGCATGGTAAAATCCTAACCTAGGATAATCTTATAGGGAGGGGCTTCTCCATGGCAAACAGGTGTGTCCTATGTAAAAAGGAGGAAACAGTGAACCATCTTTTTATACATTGTGGCTATGCTACTAGCATCTGGCAAGAGGTCATCAACAAGTTAGGTATCTCATGGGATATGGGTAGGGATGTGCATCACTTTCTAACTGGAGATCCTCCTTTAATCACCCCCTTCTCCAACTCCTTTGGCAAATGCTACCCCCACACATTTGCTGGATTATTTGGAAGGAAAGGAACAACAGGATATTCAGGGAGGCTAGTATTTAGTCAGACAGTTGTCTCCATATTTGTACCAAGATCCTTTGTGAAAATGCAAGTTTGGCTAAGTGGAAGCTTCCCTCTATACCCCCCTCTACCTGGGAAGTCAAAATAGTTGATAATTGGAACCTACTGGATGGGTTCTCCAAGTTTGACAATTCTCAGCCGATGGCTAGAAAAGCTACCAGATGGGTTGCCCCACCCAGAGGATGGATCAAATTAAACTTTGATGGGTAAGCTAATAATGCTTCTTAGGGTGGGGGAGGTGTGCCGAGAGACCATAAAGGCACTTTCCTTTTGGATTATGCTGGGCCTCTCAAGAATTGCACTGTTAACCAAGCAGAGGGAATGGCTCTTCTATGGGGGATTAATTTTGTTTCCCAAATGAACATTAGATTGCTGGTAATCGAGGGGGATTCCAAAGTGGTGGTGGAGGCTATCAAAAGGTGAGCCAATGTGGTATGGTGACTTAGCTCCATTTTTCTAGAAATTTGTGAGCTTCTCAACAACTTCCAAGGCATGACAATTGGCCACATGTACAAAGAAGGGAATGTGGTGGCTGACTCGATGGCAGCTATTGGCCTAAGGAAAACCAAACTCAATAATTGGAGGATGGTCAGTGAACTTCCTAAGGTGGTTCAATAACTCTTAGGAGGGGAAATGATTATAACTGATATTTAAATGAGCCACGCTATCATTTTTATTAAGAATCCATCTTTGATCACATGCTGGCATAGTAACAAGATTTTTGTGATTATGAAAAGGAATACCCTAAACCCCATAAAGAATCATAATTTCCTTTCTAGCATGTGGAGAAATTATTGTCCGATTCGGCGAGCTTACTTGGCTAACAAGGACATCAAGTGTAGCCCTAGCATTATTGCTAATAATGGCACTTGGAGATTCATTAGATTTTGTGGTATGGAGCCCAGCTCCAAAAAATTCACCCAAGGCCAGCCAACAGTATATAACCTTCTCTCAAAATGGCCAAACCAAAACAACTGGTTTTATATTACCTATCAAGAAGCTTGGCCCTTTGGTTCTCTAGATATTATAACACAGGTGATACAGAGTTTTGACATGGAAGGAAACACCCTTCACATCGAACTGGATAAGATTGATGAGACCTTCACCTCTAACCCTTTGGTGACCCACTATTTTAGAGAGAGCAATATTTGGAGTTTCATGGACCTCATGAAAGGTGGACATGATGAGAGGATATCCAAACAATTTGTCTCTTCCTAGAATAATAGGAGTGTCTCTGTTGGTGGCATCCATTTCCAAATCAACGAGGAGGTCATTGCTAAGGTGATGGGCCTCTCTATGGAAGGGAGAAAGTAAAAAAAGACCTGTCGGACACCTGAGGGAGAGAATCTAGTCAAGAAGTAGGGGGGTTTTAGCTAACAAGAGCTTCAGGAGTTTTGGCCAAATCTTTGTCTCATTGTGATGAAATATTTCACCCTTGAAGGTAAGTTTACAATGTTCTACTACTACCACTTACCTTTTCAGAATCACATTAGGAATAAGGACTTAATTTCCATTCCCTTCTACCTCTTGCTTTCCATAGAAAGTAATATTTTGGACATTAAAAAGAACCCTAATAAATCAATCCCTATCCTCCATCAGGGACTCCTCCTCTATATCTACCATGTCCACAAGGCTATCTACCTTACACCCCAACTACCCCCCTGATTATCCATGAGATTGGCTAGGATGATTCCCCATCCAAAACTAAAAACCCCACTCACTCTACCTCCCATTCCATCCAAGTTATCTAGGAGGTTGATCTTGCTACTAAAGAGGGTAGGACCCACAAAAAATGTGTTAAAAATACATTCAACAGGAGGGATAAGAAGGAGGAGTCTCATGTCTCTGAGTCTCTTTAGACTAAAGATCAGAAGGAGTCTGAGAGTACTCCTAAGACTGAATGGGAGCCCAAAAAATGAAGGTTTTTGGAGATCCAGGTCAAGCTGGAGGTGGACTTAGGTGGCTTGGGTTGCCGAAGGTCTAACAGAATTGTGAAGGAGCGGTGTAAAACCAAAATTTTTGAAGCGGTCTCTAGAGAGCAATCCCTGTCTGAAAAAGATTCTCACTCCACTGAGTCCATGAAAGGCTCTTCTAATGATCACATGAGTTTGATTAGGGATGGTAACAGTCCCCCTCCCAACCCTCAACAAACCATGGAGACTCCCCACCCTACCCTGCCTCGGACTTTACCCCATGATAACTAGGAAAAGACCCCCACTATTGGAAACAATCCCTAGGTTTTGGCTGGAAAAGAAAGTCTTAAAGGCACCCTAAAGAAAAGGTTTTCTAATATGGAGAAAGAGATTGTTGACATCAAGTAGGACCTACAGGAGCTTAAGCTTCATTGTAGGATGACTAACAAATTTGTGCTAAAGGTCATGCATGCTTTAGCTATTACCCTTTGTACTGTGCATGAAAAAATGGCGGGCAATAGTATGGAGGAAGATGAGGACAATAAGGATCTTTTCTTGTTCCTGTAGGAGGAGTGGGCGAGGACCATGATGTCCAAACATCTAGGGTGAAAGAATTAGTTGTTGGTGCTCATGAGGTCTCTATTTTTGTCTGGGCATGGCCCTCAGTTTCCCTGTTTTGTTTCAGTTTTTAAGGTTATTTTGCCTAGTCCTTGGTATAGCCCTGGATGGCTTATTAATGTTATTTTAATTACTACTATTCACTTTAGATACTCTACTTTATTCTTTTTGAAAACTACTATGGTTTTTGTTTTTGATAGAGGTAGATTAGACTTGGTTTATTCTATTATTAAACTGCTCTTGAAATACTCTCGACTAGGGACATTAATATGATATTAATGTGCCTCTAGTCCCTTTGTTACTCAGGCCAGCACCCTCTTGCTACTTTTATCTATCAAAAACTATCAAATTTTAAATTATTTATGATATGACTAATTGAAAATATGTCTTTTGTGACAATATATAGTTGACTTTAGTCTAGAAACAAAATTGGATGTCAAATATCGATGACTAATAACTACATACATTTTTGTAACACAGACAAATGTGATATTTGGTTGAAAACTACTTACGCTGCAGAGTAACCCACGACAAGAAAAACAAATTTTTGGTAACTTCGTATACAATTATACATTACAAATTCAATTTTGAATACATACAATACAAACAACCAATATCATTACTCTAAAAGATCAAATATAAAGAAGTTTCAAAACTTCAAATTTGAAAAGGATACCCATGGACAAATATATATCTCAAAACCATTTGCAAACATGTGACATTGACAAAACATTGCACAAACAAGGACTATATAGATTGACCACATTTAAATGCAATGTGGGTGACTTCTTATTTGATTCTCTTGAATTGTTTCTCAATTTTAAGTTCAAATCCATTCAACTATGAAATGGGATAATTGACCACTTTATGAGATGTTTCCAAAATGGCGATCTAGAAGGAACAAACTCATACAACCATGAATTGCATCCTAAAAGCTTACAAGAGCTCCACAATGTAAAAGATTCTGACACTTATGCATAACTAATGCAACTAACTACCAAACCAAGAAATTCCAATGTCGAAGAAGGTGTATGCAGAGATTATTTTTTCATTCACCAATTTTCAAAGTTGTTAAACATTAGAATCTACATTTTCTCATTGACAACTGAAAAAAAAAATTTAGACTTCAACCAAACATTATATGGACAACCATATTGTATCCTTTTCCATGATGGAAATCTACTTAATGGATATTTTAAACCTTTATTTAAGATTTTTCAAGGACCAACTCAATCGAGCAACACTTAAATTGCATAATCTTAAATAAATGATAGCCTAAATAATAGAAAAATATTCAGAGATAGGAACACAAGAAAGAAATCATTAGAAACTAGGACTGAATATTGCAAACAAGAAGGTCAAGTTGAAAGTAATAAAAAATGACTATTATCTAGTTTGCGAGAAAAAAAGAAACTAATTTGGTAAAAAATGCAAAAGACAAATGAAAATACCAAAGAAAGTGTAAGCATATTAGTCACCAACAACTTTTATCAATGCAAAAGTGGTGTACATTCATGCCATAAATAGACATCATGTCCTAAAAGGAAGAAAAAAATAAAAACCTAACACTAATAGAAAAATATGAAATGATAATAAAGGACACACCCCAATATCCTTGCACAGTTTGTCAACTTTTGCGCTTCAAGAAAGACATAAAATATTTTATAAAAATGGAGAAAACTACGTATTGCAAGTTAATACATTATAATTATGCAAGTTTCAATGATGACATTTGAAAACTGTGTGAGATATCCTTGAAATAGAATTCTCCCTCCCAAAGTTTGCATCACCACAAAACATCCAAAATAATGAACCATTAGAACATGTGCAAATGTTGACACATTTAGAAATATGGATGGTCTCAACCTTCTTGCCCATCTTTTTAACCTTTTCACATAGGCATGGTGCTCCTCACTATCTAGGTTTTGGTAAGGTTTCTCATTTGGTTTGGTGTTTTTTCCTATTCATGCTCCACAACTTGTAGATGAAGGTCAAGAAGGCAAGGCTAGTGTTATTGGTTAGGAACCAATTCTTGATGCTTTCATCTGCATTCATGTATGACAAAAATTGATACAATAGTGTGGAGATGGTGAGTGGTCTATTTAATGTAGGCATTCCTTTGTACAATATGAGTTTGACACAAAATAATCATATATAGATGGAAGGTGTTCTTTATGTATTATTTCATAATCACGTATAAATGAAGATGTTCTTTGTGGATTATTCCATGGTTAGTTTTGTAAAGAAATAATTGAAACGCTTTGTAAATGTAAAGAAATATTTGTTATCAAATTAATCATTATTATATCATATAAATATGAGTCATCTCCCACATTAATTTAATTTTTCAAATACAATCTTTAATACTATTTATAAATACAATATAATTTATCTTTGTTTCTGAATTCTGATGTGTAAGATTGTTATTGAATTATGGAAGAAAGACTTGTGTCTCTTAGAATTGCATGTGTGCAAATTTGGGAACTAAGCTATAGAATAATTCAGATAGGTCTAACGAGATCCATAATAAATGTTCCTATAAACATGGACATTGTACAAAATACCTTGCCAGAATCAATACCAAATATTTTAATAATTGTTGTATCTTTGAAAGGCCTTTAGAATATAAAAATGTATTTCAAAAAGGAATGGTGAGGCCAAATATTATAATGCAGGCTCTCTTTGTATTGAGTAAGGAAACACTATACAAGATGGAAAATGCTCAAATAAATGATGAATGGATACATACATTACAATTAAACAAAGAAAATGGAAGAAATAATGAAAGGATCTCAAGTGATCTTGACTCTAATAGTGATTTAGAGAATGACAACTAAGCTGAAACATTAAAATATGGATATACAAATTCTAGATGTATATGCAACATGGGAGACAAAATAATTGAAATTGTACCTGCTCAATATTGTTACCCAATTGGAATATTCAAAGATAAGTATGCAAAAGAGATGAATTTTCCAACACTCTTCTTCGAAGAGCCACATGATGTTGATATTGTAGAAAAAATCAACTACCCAAAAATGGCACAATGGGAACTACTTCATTCACAACAATATTTTTCTCTTCACATGAAAAATCTTTTTTTTCAAAGCCATAAAGATACTAATACACCAAGTTATGTCTACAATGTTAGTAAGAATAAGGAAAGGTCAATTGAAAGGAATAAATATTTTGGCAAGGGATGTGAAACACAAACCAAACTTAGAGAAGATTCTAAAATCAAACATTGGATATGTTGATTTCAAAAGAATCAGAATATCTCCAGATTATATCCAACAATTAAATTTTTTTTTTTCACAATGATATAATAGCTTGGACCACCTACATATTTCATCACTTTTACAAGTGTGGAATAGAATTGGAAACCTCTAACAAACACACTTCAAAACCTACACAATTTATCAAAAACACAATTATAATTTATGATTAATTAATTACTCATAATGACAATGACAAATTCCTACTAGTTAAAAAAGATCCCGTGACATATGCATAATACTATGTAGATAGGATAAATGCTATAAGAAAATTAATATTTGTAGATAATTTAATATTTGGAAATGTTGTCGATTATTTTTCCGTAACTAAATTTCAAAATAGGAGAAATAAACACAACCATCTCCTAATCTAGATAGAAAATGCACCAATCTATGGTAGAGAAAGAAATAGAGAAATCATAAACTTTGTTGACAAACACATTATATGTAGCACTGCCCACTTACAACCTAGTTTGGCTATTCTTCTTAGACATCACCATAAAAGACAATGCAATAGATCTTCAAAAAAATATGTTGTTACAATTTCCTACTCCCTCCATTGCATAAGACAATGATACTTGAACCATTAGTTGAAAAAAAGAAAAATGATTATTGCAAAAGCCTCACAAATTTCCTCAGCTTTGCAAAAGGGAACCTATGACTTTTCCTTCACATTTGACATTTTTATCAATAAATTATAATTATCATAGAATGATTACATCACTTCACCAAGGTCAACAATAGAAAAACCCACCCTATTCCCTAAAGGGAAACCATCTCAAATATGGAACAATAGTTTTGCAAAATAAACGCATGTTCTATGGAAAGCAAACATAGATGCACAATTTGTGCTCAATGGATATGTTGTAGCCATATATTATAGTTCATACATGGATAAGGTTGAAAAATAAATGACACGTATTTTTAAATGAATACATGATGACCATCAAAGAGATTATATTGATGCAATACGAATGATAAGAAAACTAGGAAATACTTTGTTAAGCTTACAACAAATGTCAAAAAAATAGGCTTCTCATTTAGTTTTGTCTCTTCTTCTTAATCAAATTTATTATAAATGTATATTAATTGATACAAGAGTAGAAAATGATTTCATATTTGTACTCAAATCCATCAAACTTGAATAATTAACTAGATGAATCATAAAATTTGATTATTTTTTTTAATAAATTATTATTTAGCTCGTCCACCAAATATCTCCCACATATTTTTGGAAGAATTTGTTTCTGATGTAGAAAAAGAGGATATCAAATTAAGTTAGAAGAGAAAAAGAAAACATAATACATTTCATCAACTATAACAAACAAACTGATTTGGAGAACCATTGTAGAGAACAAATTTTACTTTTTGTTCTATTCACAATATATGAAAGAACACTAAAACACAATTTGAACTCCTGGGTCTGCATGTATTCACCATGAAGAAATAATCATAAAGAAAGGTACAAAATTTTGGTATTCTGCCAATAGTGCATGGGGTGATACTGAAAAAGAAGCTAATGAAATAAATTTCAAAGAATGTGAGAGAAATATAGAAAATGTTACAACCAAAACATGTAGAATGGATGAACTCTAGGACATTCAAAAAGATCTTAAGATAAATAAATGTAATAGACTAGGCAACACACCTTGTAGTAGATTCAAAATAGGAAAGTATCCACAAATTATTGGAAACATCGAGTATTACAAACTTAGACTAATGTTGAACAAAGAGAAACAAACAATTCTAAAAGAAGTCGTGATGAAAAAGAGAAAAAATACGACAACTCCAATCAATCTATTTTTGACAGGTGGTGCAGGCACTGGGAAAGTTTTGCAGCAAAATCAATTTACCAAGAAATTCTATGTATACAACAAATCTATAGACAATGTTCTTGATAAATCAAATGGATTAATCACTGCATATACAGGCAAAGAAACATATAATATTGGTTGGGTTACACTACATTCAACATTCCATATACCTTTTAACAAATTATAATTCCTTCCACTAAAAAATGATACATTAGACAAGATGTCAAAGCATTATAACTGGCTATGCATGCTCCTAATTGATGAGATCTCCTTGGTAGGCTCAATTTTTTTTTGATATATAGACAAGCGTTTATGTGATATTATGAATAGATCTACCGCCTGCATTGGAGGTTTAGACACTATTTTTTATGGTAATCTTTACCAAGCGCAACATGTGCTTGAATCCATTTTTTTTTATAGTAGACCAACAAGAAAATATTTAATGTCGTATAATTTTTGGAAAGACAATGTGAGATGTTATTCATTGAAAGTCACGATGTGACAAAAAGACAAGTACTTTATTCAAATTCTAAACAAAGTGTACAAAGGTATCTAGATAATAGATCATATAGAATACCTCAATAAAAAATGCAAATGGCCAATACCAGTTGACCCAACCCTCCCATTCCTTTACTATAGGAGGTGTGACGTAGATGCACATAACAAAAAATGCTAATGATCGTGCTTGGTGATAGTATTGTATTGAAAGAAATAGATGAATTTGAGGGAAACTACAATGCCATATGAATTTATACCAACACAACAACACTTCCTCCTAAAATATATGTGTAACCAAATGTACTTCTGGAAATCTATTCAGGTAACTATAATACACAAGATGGTATAGTGAATGACTCTGACGGGATCTTTAAAGCATATAAGAAACATGATGACTTCTACATTTTGTGGATAAAAAATATTGATTAAAAAAATTAGTCAATAACAAAAAACAAAATATAGGCTATGCTATAAGGAGTCTATTGCAAAATATTGGGTACGCATTCTTCACATTGCAAGGCCAATACAAAAAAATTTCTATGAGAAAAAAAATAACTATTAGAAAACAATTCCCTATACATCTAGCATGTGCATGAACAATCCATTGATCATAAGGACTAACAATGGAAGCCCTCGCTTTTGATCCCACTAGCATAAAACAACACGGTATTGTATGGTGAAAATGTGACCACACTTCTATGAATCTTTACATGCAAGAAAACTCAACAATGAGCCCTCACAAATCGATCCATAGCTCTCTATGCATGGAGTTGCAAGATTTGTAAAATTGCTCTCAGCTAGAGCTATAAACTCATGACCTTGCTAATCAACCACACAATGAGAGATTCCAAATCAAAGACAAGGGCAACAATACCAATATCTCCAATGAAATCAATATGGATGCAATGCAATGCAAATCTATATGACAATGCAAGTTAATCTATTGCATAAAAGGAAATCTAAGCTAATATGCTACGATAATGCAACTAAGAAAGGAAATATGCAACTACAATGAAATGCAATAACAAGTCTTCAAAGCTTGGATGTAGAATGTCTTCAAAGAGATCCAAATGACCTAGAAAACCTACAGCATAACATTAGCATAAAAACCTAAGATATGAAAATGAGGAAGAGAGCTCTTCTTTTATAGAGAATGAGATGAAAATGGACCATTGCGATTAAGAGGAAAAAGACTTAATCAACAGTGGAGAAAAATAGAAGCTTGATCCTTGTGCACAAATATCCTCCAATAGGAAAATAGGAGTTGACTTTAGTGTCCATATGAGACAAAAAGTACTTTTTCTCTTTTTATAAAATAAGAATAATGCTTTATTTGTGCAACATAGGATAAGAAGAAAAGTGGAGATTTTTTATTTAAATAAAAAAGGAGAAAATTCCTTTTAATTAAATAAATGCTTAGGATAAAGTGATTTTATTATTTAATTAAAAGAGATTTTTAATTAATTAAAAGAGAGCATGTTCTCTTAATTAAATAAGATTTTTATTTTTTTCTCTTTTAAATTAAATAAGGCTCAAACCTTAGGAAATATTGAATTGATTATCATTTGATCAGGGAAATTGATATAATTGATATTGTTGATATTTGAAAATATTGATTCAGGGATTTGACAAATTGCTGAATGGGGGCCCAAAGTCTACGCGACCATTTTAGGGTGCATACATTTGCCCCTCTTTGACTAATGTGTGATCATTTTGGGAACACATGCAGTCAAAGAAGAATTGAAATGTGAGATCGATTTGGGATCACAAAACAATCCAGATGTGTGTTCATTTTGGGAACACATCAAGACAAAGATAAGAAAAAGTTGCAAGACAAGACCAACACTGTCGCTGCCAGGTGCAAATCAAGCCTTAGACAAAACTATCACCATCACTGCTAGGAAATAATCAAGTCTAAAAAATAGGAGATAAAAATTGAAAGACAAAATCGCCACCATCGCTGCTAGGTGATAATTAAGTCTCAAAATAAGAATCTCAAGCTGAGCTGAAAGATAAAGTTGAATCAAAGATTAAAGCTGATAGGTACTGCCCCCTAAGAATCGAAATCGAAATCAGATAGAGGAGAAAAACAAATTGATAAACTTGATCAAGTCACAATAAATCATAATCGAAGGATGGAGCATGATAGGATAACCATCAAACAATGAAGATATGCCCCAGGTTGACGAGGTTTGACTAAAAAAGATATAGGATAAAGATTAAGTCAAACCTCAGAGAGAGAAAGCGAAAGGGGTTAATGAAAGACTAAAAGTTTGGAAGACATGGAAAGGAAGAAATTCCATCAAAGATCAAAAAATTATGCCTCAAAAGGTCAGTCAACTGCGTAGAAGAATGAGAAATCTTGGAAATGCGACTTAGATTTCAATTTCAAGTCTGAAAATGGATAGAAAATGATGTGACATGAAAGACTAGAAATGAAAGATATGATCAAGAAGAATCAGAAAATGAGCACAGTTGACCAACTAGTCCATAAATGATAAAAAGGAGAGCTCTCTCCATATGCAAGATGCAAAAACTAAACTATGATGAACCTACAAATGCAAGCTACTATGAAAGTGGTTGACTTGCAAGGTCACAATGCCTATAGACATCTAATTATCATCATCGAGTGTTATTGGTAGCATTGCAAGATCATACAATGCACACTAGCATAACTATGTGGATATGAATATGATCTTTATCAGATAGAAATGTGGAAATCCCACCTAGGCATTAAAGACATGGAGGTCAAGATGACTAATGCAGTGAGATTACCTAAGTTTGATATGGTGAGATTATGCTTGTATCAAGACACATGAAAATCAGGATAACTAGAAGCATGCACTCGCAAAACAGTCAAGGATAATACCTTGTCAATCCATAGTGTCAAGTAAGACTAGCATAAATGCTCATGATAGGTAGGACCAACAAAATATACCCACAAGAAGATAAAGAAATAAAAGATGTTCTCATACCCTCAGTCTTCTAGCTATGCATCATTGAAAACTTCTCAGAGAGAGACCACTCATCAAAGAAATCCTCATAGACAGCACACAAAGAAAAATAAAGTCAACATATCTCAATGAGTTGATTGTTTAAGTGTGTGTGTGTTGGTCATAGAGTCGAACTCTGATTATCACATCTATAAATAAGCAATATCACATCATACTTAGGGTATTGGGTAAGACATTTGATAAGTGTTAAGAAACACTCGACGCAAGGGTAGTGTTGAAAAACAATGTTTGGGGTGGTGTTGAAAAACACCTGTTTGTGAAATGCCCCAAGAGACAAACGCACCTAAAGGACCAATGCTAACAGTTATGCCTCCTAGACAAAGATAAAAACCAATTCCAGACTACGCCAAATAAGGTCAAGACATGATGGAGAAAGGTTCAGTGTTGACGACGTATGCTAACAAATAGGAGTGCAAAGGCCTCAAGTAGCACCTGTTTCCAGGTTTTCACCACTTGGATTTATTGCAATTTTTTCTTTTTTCAATTTTTTAATATTTTTGCTACCAAGACGCCTGTTTCTAGGTTTTCACCAAGGCACTTTTTCTATTTTTTTTTGTATTTTTTCAATTTTTTGATTTTTTTTTTGTATTTTTTTTAGGACTTTTTATGCTTTTTAGAATTTTTTAACAATATATCATTTTTTTGAGATTTTTTCAAGATCATATATGAATTTTTTTGGTATTTTTTCAGGATCAATAAGTATGTACAAAGGATGCCCCCAGACAGAATAGGCATCAAACTTCCAAGCAAGATCATGTCGTGTAGTCTTAGTGTCTAACAAGGTGGAGGACAAGAGGGATAAGCAAACTGGTGAAAGAGATCGAGGAAAGGAGAATGAAGGCAAATGAAGGGAAGAAATCCTCAAAGGCAAACTCCTCAAGAGTACCCAAGCTAGGGAAAAATTGTCATGAAAAGCATATTCAGACAAGCAATGAAAGGCTAGCATGGGATAAGCCACAAAAGCACAATGTAAGAGCACGAAAGGATGTAGTCCAAAGAGGGTAGACATGTCAAGAGACTTCATAACATCATATTTTACTCTTTTTTATTAGATCAAGACCAAAGGGGAAAAGGATAGCGAAAGGCTAGAATGAATGAAGGAAAATACAAAGGCTAAATATGAATGGACTGAAAGCAAGACCATCATAAGATAGCTCACAACATAGCCAATTGTTCGTGTATAGTTCAACATTGTCAAGATAAAAGATGGAAGATAGAATGGATGAAAAATGTAGAAGAACTATGCATGATGCCTGATTACCAGGTTTTCATCATGGTACTTATCCAAGGTGCCACAAGGGAGTGGTTTTCACCATAGGATGAATTTTTTTCTTTTTACTTTTGCTACCAAGGTGCATGTTTCTAGGTTTTCACCATGGCACATTTTCAATTTTTTCATTTTTTTCTTTCTTTATTTTTATTTTTTTTGAATTTTTCTATTTTTTTGAATTTTATAATCTTTTGGAAGAAAGCAAGCTTTTTAGATAGTGCTCCTTGAAAGGATAAACCATGATATGCCAAGGATTCAAAATGATATGCTCAAAGATGTTGATAGGGAAAGCAAGATAGAAGAGAAAAATGGAGGATAAGGTTTTATGTAAAAAGAGTGAGGTTGGAAGATAGCAGTAGGAAAATGAGGAAAAAGGATAGAAGGTAGAAGGATAATGAATGGAAAGATTGTGAAAGGGTAGATGGAAAGGAAGGCAGGATCAATGTCAACACACACCTTGAAGGGCGGTGAGAGGATGGAGGAAATGTGAATGAAGGAACATGTGAAGGAATATGGTGAATGTTTAGCAGCGTTTGCAGTTCAGGCGCATGGAATGAAAGAATGTTTTTGGAAGAAGATGAGGCGGAAGCCTTTGAAAGCTTGAATGTCAACTTCACTTTTTGTTCAATATTAGACTCTCTTAAGAGAGACTTTGGAATCCATATAGCCGTAGGCTTTTTATTTCCTTTTGATGATTTAGAGAGAATATCTTCAATGATGGATTTTGGAACCCATACTTGTCTTTTAGTTTTTTTCTTAGATATCTCTTTTGACTTTATACCTCCATGTCGATTAGAGGAGACATGGTGATCTTCTTTTTTTGATGGATTCTTGTATTGCTTCTTTTTCTTGTATTGAACATTCAGGTTACTTCCAAAAGACTTGGGACTTGTGGAAGAAGGAGGATATGACTGGTTTAGATGGGTGGATGGATGAAAATGATTCAAGGGTATGCATCTATTGTGATCTTGAGGAAAGATAGGAGATGGAGGGACGTAAGGACCCAAGATGGATGATGAATTAGGAGAGTTAGGAGGGGAAAGTGAAGGGACATAAGGACCCAATATGGAAGGTAGATGTGAAGTCCTTAGCAGTGGTGGAAGAGTTCCAAGGATGGAAGTGGAAGATGCAAAAGGATAATCAATAAGTTCATCAGCATCTATATGACAACCAAGGATATCAACATCTTTAGAGTGAGCATTAGGATTTTCAATAGGATCATGCACATCTTGAATAGGAGCACCTTCTTTGACAGGATCATTCAAAGCTTGCAAAGACTTAGGAAGAGTAGAAAGCAAAAGTGAACATGGAGTGGTAGAACAAGAATATTACAAGCTTTGATCTTGACAAGGATCTTTGGATAGCACAAGCGTAGAATTTTTCTCTTGATTTTCAATAGGCTTATCATTGGAAGTAACAACATCATTTTCAATAACCTTATTGGAAGTCTCATCTTTGGAGAGCACAAGTGTGGTAAGGTTATTTTGATTATCAATGAGCTCAATGGTGTAAGTAGTAGCTTGATCTTGCTTAGAGGAAGAATTAAGACATGGTGGAATGAATGAGGAAGGGTGTAAAGGATCAAAAGAACCATGAAATGGAGGAGAGAAATCATGAAAAGGATTGGATGACATGGAGGGTTCTTGATCTTGATTTTTCTTTATGTTCTTTTCTTTATCATTTTTAGAGTCCTCTTGACATGGAGCCACTTCTAAGGACAAGGAAACATGTTGGAATTGTATGGAAGACTTTGGAGGAGATGCTGAAAGACTAGCTGAAATAGGCATTATAGCATTTAAAGGCTTAGGCTCTTTAGGTTTAGCATTATTGAAAGTATTTGCAGCCAAGTGAAGGTTAGCTTGAGTATCTTTAAGAGGTGGCCCTTGAGAATAACTATAGGGAACCGCATGAAAAGCATTAGGATTTGAATTAGATGAAGTATTTGTGAAAGATTTGGAAGACTTAGCGACTTTAGGAGATGTAAGGGTATTGGAGGAAGTAGAGGATGGAAGGGAACCATCACAAGACAAAGGTTCAACATTAACATGATTTTACTTGAGAGTGAGATCTTTATTTTCAGCATGAGAGTTTTTAGAGGAGAGATGCTCATAGTATCTACGTTTATAATCAGCGTGGAAATTTTTTTCTTCCTCAATAGTAGCAGATGTATCATATTGTTCACAACAAATATCATATTCTCTTTCAAAATCAGAATCATATGGATCCCCATCACAATCTATCCAATAGGATGACCCTTTAGTAAGCCTAAGCGCATGATGAGGAGGACTCTTAGGAACATAGGTGTCATAGGTATCATCATGTTGCTCATTATGATATGTTTTGATATGAGGAGTAAGACTCTTGGGAGAAGTAGAAGATGAATGAAGTTGTGAAGAAGAGGAAAGTGAAGACCTAGTGGGGGAAGAAGACTTGGATAATGAGGAATTTGAATAATGTTTAGAAGAGTCATGATAAGATTTGGAAGATGAATAATGTGAACAGTGTTTAGAAGAATCATGATAAGATTTAGAAGATGAAGAATGTGAATAATGTTTAGAAGAATCGTGATAAGATTTAGAAGATGAAGAATGTGAATAATGTTTAGAAGAATAGTTATAAGATTTAGAATGTGAGGAATGATGAGAAGATTTAGAAGATGAAGAATATTTGGATGAGATCATGAGTATGATTCTAGCAAAGGCATCTGATTTAATCGATTTTTCTTTTATTTTTGTCATAAATTCGTCACTCATGAGAATTTTGGAGGAACAACACTTTTCAAATATGTCAATGAGCTCAAGATCATCTATTCTCAAGAGAGGTTCCTTAACAAGATAGTTGAAATTCATGGTTCTAGAAGAGGAGGAATCAAGCGTAGGAGAAATGAATAAATGAATAGAAGAAGGTAGACTAGAAAATAAGAGGAAAAGAATCAAGAAGACGAAGAAGAATTTTTCATGGGAATAGAAGACTTCAAAAGAACATGGGAAATGGAGAGGAAAGAAGAATACTAAGAGTCATCTTGTGCAATTGATACCATAATGTTCATTGAGATATTGAGCAACATGACAACACCTAGGATCTGAAAATTGGAGGTCGTTTCTCTTGACTAACTTGGTATCTTGTTGTAACTAACATGAAAGAAAGAAACTCTAGGTGATAAGACAATCTCTCAAAGTGCCAATGCAAACCTAGGATAATTAAGATTCTCTATTGTCCAAAGAGAAAATGAAAAGATAGAAAATAAAAGGCGTCACCAACACTGTCAAAGAGGTGCTTCAAATCAAAGGGTGAATACCCTTGCATTTTTGAATCAGGAGGTTGGACTTAGCCAAAATTCAAATCGAAATTGAGATATATGAAAAATGATTTGGACAACAATAGGATTAGAATTCTCCAAGGGTGTAATCAACAATTCTAAAGACAAACTTTTCACTAGGAATATCTCTCTAACTTGACAAATTATTTTCAAGGTAACCTTATAAATCAATTAAGATGATCCCTAGAAGGCTAAAATTAGAAATTTGCAGTCAAGACAAGTCTCTAACAGCAAGGTCAGATAACCTACTCAAAGGCCAAGTCATACTAAAAGGCAACTTAATGACTGAAATTAAGAATACTGCTGAAAACTTTCAGGCGATAGACTCTAGGCACTCCAGACGATAGAACTCAGACCGGGCGATACTTCGCACAATGCTAGGTGATAGACCATAAAACTACCAGGTGACAGACTTAATAACTAATAGGTGACATAGTCCAGAGTGAACTATCACGTGATATTTCTCTCTTAAGCGGATGATGCTGATGCAGTTTTTGACCAATTTGTGCAAAAATTTTAAGTTTTTAAGGTCTGATCTCAAGTTTTTGAATTTGAGGGTGAAAATATCTGATTTCAATCACATCATTTGGATAGGTTTGAAAATAGTAGGGGATCAAACATGTCTTCAAACACTTGAAACAAGGGCAAAAGCAACCTTGCTAAGACAAGCACTTGTGATATTCAAAAGTAAAATTGCACCCTATGAATGCAACTGATTGTTTGTATGTTGAGAATGTTTACACTGGTATCACACAATCGAAGACAATTCACACAATATCTACCTACAAGACAAGGCTCAATACTTACCAACTTATCCCACAACTTGATGCCCCCTTGCCTCACACCAAGTGGTTTCCCACAAGAGATATTGGCTTTGTCATGGAAATGTCAAACAACACAACCAAAGGGACACATATGGTGAGTATCTTGGGGTGATCTGGGTTAGTCCACTTGGATCAATCCTTGCACTAAGAAGATAAGCAGCTAAATAAGGTGGCTTCTATCTAAAAGTTCTTAATAAGGGCTTCCGTTCATAACACCCCTCTTGCTCCTCATAGAGGACTGGGACCTCACGGCCTCAAGAGTACCTTAAGCATTCTTGCTCAATGCTTTCCCCATGGTCACAATCCCATGAGTTACTCACATCAAGCGAAGACAAGTGTTATGTCTACCAAGGTTTTGTGTCCTCAATAGCTTTGAGATTATAGTGAGTTGGAATCACTCACCACCAAGGAAAATGATGACAAGGTTGTCCCCACTTGGTTCGTTCCTCTTGATTGCTCAAGAGTAGGCCCGCTAAAAGATCCTAAACTAAACAAAGAATGGATGATTTTTGAGGTTCAAGGTTTTTGGTCCACCACAAGGGTGAAGAGCGTACTCCCCTATCTCAAAAACTTCTCCCAAACACACCAAGCAAAATTTAATTACCCCCTTGCTTCCAAAAACCTTAAGATGGGTCAGGATTTTCTGGTTCACCTAAAGGTGAAGAGCATACTTCTCCTACCACCTCAAAATCTCTTTCACAAGGTATTAAAGTTACTAATACAATTAGTAAATGCCACACTTGAAAGGAAATAAATCACAAACACTTTTAAAAAAAAATTTCTTTTTGCTTTTGTTTATGCTTTTGGCAGCCCTGCAAAAATGTTAGTAGCCCTCTTTGACATGCGATTTATAGCAATTTCCTTCCAAGAAAAGCTCCTACAACCACAACTTATTAGACAACTAGGGTTAGGAAAACCAAAATCTAAGTGAAAGTAATCTAGAAACTTGATCAATTTAGACTAAGAAATGTAAATTAACCCTATTTAAATGCATCAAAGTAAGCCAGCAAGCTAAATGTGATCAAATTCGGCTGATAAAACTCAAAATCCAGCTCTCTGCTATATCAAGCGATATACCTTAGACTTCACCAGTATCATGTGACATAGTTTCCTGTATCCGGGTGATATACCTTAGTCTGGGTGATATACTGCACAATAGGCGAGCGATATTTTGCACGACACTAGGCGATAAACCTCAATACATGCATGTGATTCTTCTGAGATGCAAAGTGTCACACTGGTATTATAAGGTATATCGTACGATATACCTGAGAAGTGTCACGCGATACTCTGAGATAGAAAAATAGAGAGCACAAAATATTCAAAAATTAAGCTAAAAACTTGCCAAAAAATTGACGAAAAATGATGAAAATGCAGAAAAAGAAGGGACAAAGCTAGTCTACTCTGCCCCACGGTGGGCACCAAAAATGTATGGTGAAAATGTGACCACACTTCTATAAATCTTTACATGCAATAAAACTCAACAATGAGCCCTCACAAATCGATCCATAGCTCTATATACATGGAGTTGCAAGATTTGAAAAATTACTCTCAGCTAGAGCTATAAACTCATGACCTTGCTAATCAACCACACAATGAGAGATTCCAAATCAAAGACAAGGGCAACAATACCAATATCTCCAATGAAATCAATATGGATGCAATGAAATGCAAATCTATATGACAATGCAAGTTAATCTATTCATAAAAGGAAATCTAAGCTAATATGCCATGATAATGCAACTAAGAAAGGAAATATGCAACTACAATGAAATGCAATAACAAGTCTTCAAAGCTTGGATGTAGAATGTCTTCAAAGAGCTCCAAATGACCTAGAAAACCTGCAGCATAACATTAGCATACAAACCTAAGATATGAAAATGAGGAAGAGAGCTCTTCTTTTATAGAGAATGATATGAAAATGGACCATTGAGATTAAGAGGCAAAAGACTTAATCAACGGTGGAGAAAAATAGAAGCTTGATCTTTGTGCACAAATATCCTCCAATAGGAAAATAGGAGTTGACTTTAGTGTCCATATGAGACAAAAAGTACTTTTTCTCTTTTTATAAAATAAGAATAATGTTTTATTTGTGCAACATAGGATAAGAAGAAAAGTGGAGATTTTTTTATTTAAATAAAAAGGGAGGAAATTCCTTTTAATTAAATAAATGCTTAGCATAAAGTGATTTTATTATTTAATTAAAAAAGATTTTTAATTAATTAAAAGAGAGCACGTTCTCTTAATTAAATAAGATTTTTATTTTTTTCTCTTTTAAATTAAATAAGGCTCAAACCTTAGGAAATATCAAATTGATTATCATTTGATCAGGGAAATTGATATAATTGATATTGTTGATATTTGAAAATATTGATTCAGGGATTTGACAAATTGCTGAATGGGGGCCCAAAGTCTAGGCGACCATTTTAGGGTGCATACAGGTATAACATACATAACACTCTTGAATACAAAAACAATAGAAATGCTATATTTGATCAAACCTCTTACACTAAATAATTTTAGAGTGAAGAAAAAAATAAATCTTAAAATGGAAGGTTCAGAGTCAGATACACGTTGGAAAATTGACAACCAGAATACATGTCCACATGCAACATTACACTTGGTCCTATGCACATTAAATACTAGAAGTTTACATGCACACACAAATGACCTAGTCAATGACAATGAAATGATGTCCTCTGACATTTTATGTTTGCAAGAAGTCCATACAAATCCCGTACAAACAAAATTTATGTACGAACAATTTAATATCTAATCAATACATGGAATACATGGCATTATGAATTTAAAAAGGATGAACATAATAGTTGGAGGAATAGAGAACCACATTTCAAAAAATGCAGAGGCCATGATCTTGACAATAATAGTATCCAATAATAAATTTAATATTTGTAACATTTACGCAAGGTCAAATTCTCCCCTGCTAGAAATAACAACTATAGACAATGCGATTAGTAATATAGAACCGAAAAACATCTTGTATAATCTTGGAGATTTGAATATTGATATGGCAACAACAAGAAGATACAAAATAGCCACTACAACTCATATGAAATACCACAAAATTAATTTCCTACTTGACGATTCAGACAATTTAAATATTCCACTTATTGATCACATTTGGTCTAACATAACAAAAAATATTTGTTGTATTTATAGATCTGAATCATACTCGAAATACTACTTTTCTATTTTCTGATGAATACATCTAACACAAGAAAACAATTGAACTACAATTCGAATAGGAAAAGTAAGAATAAAAAAAGAGAATACATCAATTCCTCTATTTAAATGACATGTATAGTTCAATACATATTGACACAATAGTCATATTGACAATGTAAATGATGAAATCTCATAAAAATGTCTCCATGCAAACATTCATTACAAACTCCTAAGATAATTTTTCATCCACACTATTACTTTATAGGGGAGAATGGAAGAAAGAAAAAGACAAGGGAAGGTTACAAAAATGAAAGAAGATCAAACAACCAAAAGGTATTCTCTTTCCATTGTCACGTATCCTTGACTTATTCACATTGCCAACAAACAAGACAAATAATGATGATCTTCTTGGAGGTCCAAATTCAAAAGTGTCAATTGTAATTCAAATGAAGATCTCAACGCAAGAAAGAGTGGACACACATTTGAAGGAGATGTGTTAGTAGTCTACAAAGTCAATCTTGACAAAGTGAACAAGACAAATGAAGTTTTACTTGCAGACTTGAAAAACATGAAAGCAGATATGACAATCACACTGACTATCATTGGCAGCCTAGTACAACACCATGAAGACAAAATTGTCATAGGAATGGGGATTTCTATTATAGTTTTTGACATTGCACCATGCATTGACTATGATTATGGTGACTATTACTGCATTCTTATCCTAAAATATACAAGAACGGTTGAAAGTATCACCTGCATGTGCACTGAATAAAATTTCATTCCCAGTACAATAATCAAGCAACTTGTCAACATCACAAGTGACTTCCCAATCAGAATAGTTGGAGAACTGGTGCTTGGAGAAAAAATAATGGGCTCCCAAAGTGCACTTGAAATAAAGGATAGCCACCCTGAAGAAGACAGAGCACAGGTAAAACATTCTCTAACTATTGACTACTCATACACTTATCAAGATCCTTACTTGAATCGCACATGCACATTTCTTCAAGAACTAAAACAACCCTAACTGTCTTTATTCTTTACAACTTGAAATTCATCCAAATCTAGCTCACCATTATATAGCAGCGAACGAACAACTCTATTAGAATGTGACTCTTACATTTTTTTTTAGAAACATTGTTAAGAGGCTTGACAAAAGGAACACATTCCATATAGGTTTTTCAACATACATTAGCAAGTTAAATGACAAGAGGACCCTATAGATTTTAAATAATTTTCTGAAAAAAAATATATGAGGTAAGAAAAAAACATTGCGGAACTCTTTATATTTTACATTATGAACCATAACATGCATTGATGGGAAAATGACTGCAATAGGTTCATAGAATTGTCGAGGTGGAAAATCCATTTTCCAGTCCATTAATTGCATTCTACTCATAGTGTCATTATAAATTTGATGGCTACGGAGTTTTGGAAGAGGAATGTGCACATTGCAACAAGTGCGACTATGATGTGAACTATGTACACAAACTCTAACTCAAAACAATGCTCATTATTGAGAATAAATAAACAATTCAATTTTATATCGACTAGTTAGTAGTTCAATATTTAATGCCACCCCTTACAAAATCAAGTATTAAGAGTACATACAAAACAAATCTAGATTTGTCTTTACCCTACGAGAAATTTTCATTGAAGGCTACTTCACATTGACTCAAAGTAATGCAATTACACATGCCACTTTGCTGCCTAGGGGCATAACATGACACAAGATAAAAATAAAATCTCCTTACAATGATAAAAAATAATAATAATTTGTTCAAATAGTACTATATATTTCAATAAGGAATCACCAACACCAATTTTTCCATGAACTTGTAGGAAGCTTTGCAATAGTGAAAGTCTAGAATATCTACACCCAACACTTCATTTGATCAAATTGCAAGGGGATTTTATCTTTAATTATAAAATAGGCTCACAAAATGTATTACAAACTAAGTCATAAATATTCTACAATATAGATGTCCACATAGAAACCAAGACATTAATATGTTAAATCAAAGAAGCCTCCTATGTGATGGTATATTTTAGTCACTGCATTTTGACACAAGTGCATTGACTATGTGTTGTTTAAAATTCAATTTTAAACCTTTTGTTACTATTAATTTCATTTTCCTGCTAATGTGCATTAATACTTCTCCATCATGTGCAATGTTAGAAATATACATTCCATGAGATTGTTAAATAAGATATCATGACTCCCTATTGCACCAAATAATTTCAAATATGGCTCTTGTTTATTACTAATTCTATGTCTCTAATTGTCCTCAACATTTACAAAAAGCATATCCATTATCAAATCAATTTTGTGTGTTTTAATTCCATACTGAAATAATGAGAATTCAACATTACATAGTTCATCTCAAATTTCTCAAAGAAATTGTTATATTTGCATAATACAGCTCAACTTTATGGCGTTGCATTTCTATTTTACCAAATATTGCTATTATTAGTACATTATACACTTGCTTGTATAAAATGGCCAAGTTCTGAGATTTAATATTGACTGCTAAATCTTTTTTATTTTTAATAATCTTCATGTTGTACAAAAAGGTGAAAAAAAATGGACATCTCTCTTTGTTCAAATCCTTGATTAATATATTTCCACAACTTCAACATACAATTTGTTGATGGTTGCTGACTTGAGTTGTATGAATTGATAGGAGATTATTATGCATCAGTTCATTACCATACAAACTCACAAAGTATTTTTTAACCACAAACTTTTACTGATGTTGTATAATATAGGTTCACATATTATCAATTAATAGATTTATGGAAAAATAAATGCATGACATATTATTTAAATATCATAAAGTAGTTCCATGGAGTAGGTTACAACTAAACATGATTGGTATGATAAATGTATCTATTTAATCATTTTGGAAAAAAAAATCTGTCTAATTTAAGGCAATTAATTTTCTTATCTAATTTCTTGGTCAAACAAAAAATAAATAAAATTACAGTAAAAAATAACTATGATCTTGCCTCTTAATTTTCCATAGACACAAAAACAAATAAAAATTCCTGGGAGATGCCTAATCTACTAGTGTATTTAACGACAATGTTTTCCCAAGGATTCAAAGCCTCTCTAGCATTTCAATTATTTTCCATCCTTCAATGTACCTCTAATCTTATAATGCTTTCTTTAATGAATATCTGCAATTAAATTAAGATTGTTATTTTAGATCTTTGTTGTCTTTCTTTTCACTATACAATTTCTTTTAAAAACTCTAGCATACTTTAAACCTTTTTTTTTTTTTTTTGGGGGGGGGGGGGGGAGGGGGTGGGGTTCTACCTTCCAACAAAACACAATCCTTCATAATCATGCAGTTGGAATCACAAGGAAAGGAGAGCAGTGTGATTACAATTTCATAAGACTTATTTGAAAGATTGGATAGATCACTAAAGTATTTTGTTTATGTGAAATTCTTATTTTCTTTGTTGAATATGAAATTTTTTCCCCTTCTTAGATGTCTTGTTTCTTCAGTACAACTTACTTCTGTAATAACTACACATGTTCTACAAAATAAAAGTACGTGTTTATTTTTCACATTGTTTCTAAGAAATTATCTTTCCCTGGGATTGTTAAAAAACATTTTATGCTTCCCTATTGTTATGCAATCCCTTCCAACGACTTCTTTTTCTTAATGCTAATGCTATGGACCTGATTTTGTTGCTTGTATAAATTAATCTTTGTCATTATCATAATGTTTTTGGCGTGCCTTATTTAAAATTTTAATTGTCTCATATCTTGGAAAATATAAAAATTCCTCTAGTTGTAACTTGCAATGTGATTTTGGGATTTTTGAGATACAATGACCATGTTATGTGAAACTTTCTAACTACCAATACCTAAACAATAAAAAAAAACTGTCTTAACTTATTTAGGTAATCAACTATATAGTAGTTATACAAATTTCCAATTCTTCTTGTTTTTGGACATTTACTTCAATATGTTTGTTGTAAATGTGTCAACTATGTCTGGCATCTCACCTTGAAATACTCACAAAATTTTGATCATAGTACAAATTTAAAATGTAACGTACCACATAAAAAAATTTACTCAATTTGTAATGGTTTA